>JASVER010000006.1:9834259-9861600 GCA_030449065.1 Oceanodroma leucorhoa | reverse complement strand
GTGGCAATGTTCCCCCTGGCATCCAATAAGGGAGGGAGATTCTCCTTGGCCCTCTTTTTGTCATTAACATATTTGTAAAAACATTTTTTGTTGTCCCTGACAACAGTGGCCAGATTGAGTTCCAGCTGTTGTGTATAATAATATAGAGCACGTATAATAATATAGAGCATCACAACTGCTAGCTGTGTATGCAGACTTAACACGCCTCTGTTGTTGCTGTYTGCATCAGCATAGGTCAGCAAAGGATTCTTCTCGGATGCTATGGCTTCAAGTATGGCTTTACGAGTTGTCAAAGATGCCGGTCACTGTGATGMTATATAGTACACCACACTGATAGTGTTCAGCCCTAATGCCTGCCAGTGTCACTTCTTGCTTGTAGAGCTTTAGGACAGCTCTTTGCCGATGAGTGGGTGAGTTGTGATCACTAGTAGAGGGGAGGTAGAAGAACAAGGCAGCAGAGGGGGCAGGACAGGGATGATACCAACAGGCGGACAAGCTTATACTTTGCTGACCGGGGAAACACCCCTGTAAAGCAGAGCAGTCCTGGCTAAGACAAGGTGGGTACCTATAAATGATGTCACTGAGCTGTGTTTCAGATTCTTGACTGCCACTTGAGTCTTTATGAGGAAGGTGAAAGCCACAGTCTCCAGTGACATGCATGGCCATCGGTTGTGTTCAACTGGATGTGTCTTTTTTCTGCATCAGGACCCAGGGTCATAATTGCACTTGCATTAATTTTGCTTTCAAACAACCAATCTGAAATCGAAGCGGCCTTTACCATGTAAATCTCCAGTAACTGTGGCAATTGTACCTGCAAATTAGGAGAATTTGGTCTTACAAAGCTACTCTATTTTGCTTGCTCATGTTTTCCTTTTTCAGCAAGCTTTAGCTGTTTTGTAATGTATAAGGAGTACCTACAACACCTGGTGAGGAATTGTTCGTGCTTAATGGAAGCAATGCTGAGAGGAGAAAAGGATGCAAGAGACATCCCCTTTATTTTCACTTGAGACTGAAAATGCCCAGATTTATCACAGCAAATCAAGCACGCACTCCTTTAGGCAGCAGACTTACAGGGCAGAGACTCTTCTCTCACTGGTCACCACAGCCAGACCCAATCCTGCTGGTGGCTCCTCAGGACCCTCCCAGCCTCCCACCCCCAGGTGTTTTGGGATCAGTGAATGAACCACTGTCATACCTGGACATCTCTAGCACACCGAACACCCAGATCTCAGCCCAGAGCACTCCAGCACAGCTCTGGAGCATCTGCAGGCTACTTCTTGTGGGCCCTCTTGCAGTGTCTATGGGCCCAATTGAGAAGTCTACAGTTAGACCAGGGTTAAAACAGTAGCAAAGCTTTTTTTAGTGAGATAACGGCTCAAAGAAGCGGGGCTGTGAAAGCACGACCTTTGCAAAGTGTCCAAACTCTGCCAGTAGCATACAGCACTGGCCATAGATTGCCTCTGCAAAGGACCTGACTCCCACGAAGGCAGTTGTTCTGTTTGCATTGTCCAACATTGTAAAAAAAAAGAAGAAAAGCACAATTAAAAGAACGCACACAAGAGGCAGGGCATGTTGAATTCATTTTTAAGGTATTGGCCATATGGTCATTTCCATTTCAGAAAACTTGTGTTCGGCAGGATCCCAAGCGCACGCACAGACAAAACGAATGATAAATGAGCATCTGCTTGCTTAAAACCCGGTGTTTGTCATAGTTTGTTTTCTTAAGAAATTAAAACACATCTTGGCAGTCTCCATCCCATTCCAGAAGGGGACTAGTATCTCTTCCTTTCACTTTGATTAAATGTTTGCTTTGATAAAATACTTAGTAATATGATTTGTTTAAAGTTAACTCATTCACAGAAGAGATTTAACTAATGGAGGAGGATTTATACTTTTGGGGGCCTCTGTCATTTCTTTACTCCTTGTCCTGACATTCGAGAAGGCTTATAAGTTTCCCAAGAAATCCAGGTTACTTTCAGAAGAAGAGATTACCATTCAATTAAAGCTGATCAAAAAAGTTTCTCCTCTAGTCTTATATCACCCTAACTGAAATGTCCACAAGTTCTGCCAAGAAATTGCCCATTAATCTCTGAAGTGGTGCAGGTGTGTTTCTTAACACAAAGGGCATCCTGTTTAAAAAGGCTAGAAATTCCACTAAGATACCAAACAGCTACCATACATTTCAAGCTTCCTCCTTTAGCTGCTCTGCAAATGTCTCGGTGTGCACGGTTGGCTGTTTGTGTGCCTTTCAGAGTTTCCCCACAGGTAGGCTCCAATCAGCAGTAATTAAAAACAAAATAGGCTAATCACACTGCACTCCCAAGGGTTTCTAAAGTAACATGAAAAGCCTATAGGAATGCACTAATGGTTTTTGCTATTTTAAAAGGAAACTGATTATTTGGCCCAGCCCAGCAATATGAAAATTCAGTGGGCAAGAAAGAATTTTATGAATAAACAGTGAGAAGTATTTCATTTGGCATCGGCAAGCAGAACATTGGAGAAACAGCCATTTTGCTGAAATATGGTATTTATGCTACTTTGACACTGCACTTTGTTTAAATACATTAAGATATTTTATCCACATCTGTAAGAGGCTGAAATGCTTGCTGTTCAGCCTTTCCCCATCTGCAAAATATGTGGCCTTGTCTGCAATATCAGAGGTCAGAGGGAGCGACGACGACTGCGCTGTCTAGCTGGATAGTTTTCATTTGGATGCCTGAGGACCGGAGACATGGAGCAAAGACTTATGCTGACTTCAGGCAGCGTTGGTTTGGGCCTTGGATGCAGCAGTTCGGTACGAACCACTGGTCAAAGACAATAGCGTTTACATTGAATCCACTTCTGGTTTACTCTCACCATGAAATTGGGTGACATCTGGTAGTCTGCTAAGAGATCCACTCTTTGAGGATATTACTTTCTATCCATCCTACTCCATCTGGGCATGGTATTGTTTTAAAGAGCAGGACGGATTTTAACAGGAGGAAAGTCTATGTATTAGGATATTATTTATATTAAGAAATAGTAGCTCTGACATGCCAGGGTGCATTACAAAAATCGAGTATTGAAATAGACAGGGTAAATTCTGCTTATGCAAAACATTCTAATCATTTTTTTCCACCCAGAAATGTAAAAAAAAGAAGTCTGAACTCTGTACTTTAACTTGCTATATAAATAATATTATGGCGCTACCAGCAGGGTTACATTCCCCTTGTTCAGAGAAGGCCAACTCAACATGAGTCGATTTCTGCACTCTTAAAAAGACTGAGAAAAGACTGCCAAATATGAAACTCCCCTCAACTCTGACCTGCTTTAAGGCTCACATCCTTAAAGAGATGCTAAACAGACGACAAAAAGGAGCAAAGTGGTGCAACTGTTTAGTAAGACAGCTGCCCTCGCAGTAAACTCTCTCTGCAAGTATGTGATGTAGCTGGACTGTGAAGCGGTTCAAGCAAACCCATTTGACTGTGTATTGTAACAGCCTCAGTGACACACACACAGCCRGATACCTCGTCCCAGACAAGGGATAGTAACTTCATAAACTGGCCACATGTGATTGCAAAGGTCTGCTTCCATCTCCTGCTTAGGCAGGCTGGGATGGGTGAGCAGGACTCGTGCTAACCTCTGCAACTGGGCAAACTTAATCCTTACAGGATCAGGAAATGTCACCCAAACTYGGTGCTGTGTGAAAGCAGAATGTGAGGCACTGGAAACAGAGCACATCCTGCAAGATGCTCACAGCATCCGCTGGGGAACATGTATCCCATGGAAAGCACAACACAAAAATGAGAATGCAGGCAGAATCAGGGATGTAGCAGAAAGGGAGCAAGGAAAACCAGAGACCTCCTGTGCACTGCCCGCTTCACAGCCTTTCCTAACATTCTCACCGGTTTCCTTCTCTAGCTGGAAACTTCTCATGCTTAGTTACCAGCTGAAGCCACATAGCAAAACATATGCGTAATTCATTCGTGCATATAGAGCTAATTACATGCTCCACTGGTTGGCTAAAGGAATTCACACATCCCACCAGCCAAATAGTTTTGGACCAGGGAGTTGAAAAGCTAAGGAGTCGATATTACATTAGCTAAAATTTTCAGTAAAAGCATGACTGTGAGAGGAAAAAAATACACATACATCTAGGAAAAGTTTGAATGCCCCTTAGAAATGAACCATCTGAGCAARTTTGTTACAGATGATGTCCATATGGTATTTTGCAGGCAGGTGTGAACTTGCTCTGTCTGCATTCAGAGCTGGCGAGCACAAGGAAGTCTAGGACAAGTGAGGTCATTAACTTCGGTTGTGCATGCTGTTAACACAGCCACACAGCTCTSCAACTGGGGCACGGGGAGACCTTCTTTATGCCTGCCTGTGTAGCAAATATTCATATAGGAGCATCCGCCTTTTACACTGGCACATCTTTGCAGAGAATGGGGCTTTGTTTAAGAAGAGCCACCAATGATTCACTGCCGGAGAGACCAAGAAGGAATTCAGACACAATCTTATTGCGTGGAGCCCTCTGATTGTCATTTGTCTAAATGGCCAATAATTGCATGAAGTTGCMGCTAAGTGACCAGGATAAGCCTTTTTCAGAAACTGAAAGGTCTAGAAGTCAGCTACTAAATCCATATGCAGGCACTTGAATAAAGACAGCTTGGTTTTCAGAGTAGCCAAGCCTCCCAGCTCTTCCCAGGACAAGTCGAGATGTGCAGCATTTGTGAAAATCACCTTACAGGTGTGTGGCTATGGATGTCAGGCAGCCCGCTGTAGGCACCAGCGTTGGCACATGTTGGTGGCACGCCAGTGTGGCAATGAGCAGTACCTATAAGATGTCAGCCTGGGGGAGCCACATGAAGGAATTGAAATTCTAGCCTTGTCCATCTGCATCTGGCTGCTAGATTCTGACTTGGTTTTTGTCTCTTGCCTCCTCCTCCTCCCCCACCCTTCATTTTAATTCCTTTCCACTGCTTTCACCCTGCTGTGGTCTTTGACCCGCTCTCGTCCCTCCTGGTTTCTTCCTTGAGAACATGCTCTTGCAGGGAAAGGAAGACAGAGTGAAACATTAGACTGCATGTTACGATGATTAAAAGGCATGTAAGAAAACCAAGGCTGTCATTTTAATCTCTCACTAATGTTCATTGGCATGTCTTTGAGATAGGGTACCGTGCTGACAATAGTGATGGACAGGGTGTGAGATTGGCCCCTTGAACCCAGGGGCCTCCCAGGAATAGATCATGTCTAGACCTGGTTTGCATCAAGGGCCAAACCGGATAAGCTGATTAGCCAATTAGAAATAGTTCAGCTAGTGGACTAGAGGGACCAAAGAGAGCTGAAACTGGAGGTCATGTGGATATCACAACTGATTAATAACCCCGTGGTGATGTGGAACCTGGGAGGGGCTGGTGCTGAAGGGGGAGGAGGAGCCCCAAGTACAAAACCAGGAGATGAACAGGAGATGTTTTGTGTGTGTGGTTTTTCTCTCTAGAACCTGCCCCAGAATAAAGATCAAACATCAATCCTAAATGTGGAGAACAGTGGTATTTGATCCTCCACCAAAATATTTCTCGCATGTCCTTTAAATGTCATATGAAAAAGTCTCACTCTAGAGGCTTCATTTCCTATCGTTACCAGTGTATTGCTTTTTGTTGCTTTATTCCCGTCAGTYCCTACTATATATGGATACTACTAACACTAAATATGGTTTTCATCACGGAACTCCTAGAATTTTCCATTGTGGGCACCATTAGTCAGGGATCATGTGAATCATAGGAGTTTAAAATTACTTACTTGGAACGTCATTGAAAGCCAAACAGAACCAATGCAGAGGTGATAACTTTTAATAAATGAAAGAAAGGCAAATCTAAACTCCCTTTGGGAAGGCACCATCTCTGCATCACCAGTGCCCTAAATATAGGTCTTTTACCCAATTAAAGGTGATCAGGCTACTGCTTCCTCCCTTGCCTCCCAAGAACACAAAAGACCATGACCTTTCCTGCAGTGTGCCTGGCTGGCAGGGTAGCGTTACCCATCCTCATTGCCTTCCACGCTGGGTAAGGCATAGGAAAAGGTGGTCCCTCAGCACCGGGGGACACACTCCTCTGCATCCTATGCTGACCCCCTGCTTGCTCAGTCCACCTGGAGACAGGAAGGCGGCAGGAGGGTGAAACCAAGGGCCCGTGTGTGTAAACACAGGTGGAAGCAGGTGCTGATATGCTGCCCTGTGTCTCACACCTGCCCTGCTCCCTGCTCACATCAGCATTTCAGGGACAGAGGGGAAAGCTGCAGTCTGCCCTGGGCAACTGCAGCCCAGCGGGTGTCTTCCACCTAGGCATACCTGGGGCATTCAGGAGCTGTCAAGCAAAACATCATCAAACATCCCCAAGTGACAGAGAACAACAGGCTCCTGGTGCAGTGGGAATACCCATTTTGAGCACGTAGGAACAATGTCTGGATTTTTTAAAGATGGGCATGCCCAAAGGTTGATTAGATTCAAGACAGGATGCAAGTGGGTAACTCCTTTAAGCTTCTTTGTTTTAAATATTGGCTTTACTTCTTTGATTCATAGGCCAGAGTTGTGCATTCAGCTAGCCAGACCTTTTGGAGACACTGCCGAAAGCTGTCTGTACCTGCAATTCACCTTAGATGAAGATGCATGTCTAAAGGCCTTCCAGCGTGGAGACCTCTTTCCTAGAAAACTCCTACTGGCGTGCCACTCTTCTGCCCATCAGGAAAGTTTTCCTAGTAATGCCTGATCTGCATCTTTCCTGCTGCATTTATGTCTTTTAGTTCTCAGGCTAGGAGAACAGGTCATTTCCTTCTTCTCTGTAGAAGCTTTATTTACCTGAAGGTTATTTCGTGTCTCTTCCACTGTTGAACAGCCTTCATGCAGACTTCTTCTGCAATTCACTTTTTTTCCAGTCCTCTGCACTATTATGCTGCTCCTGTCCTGCCTTCCTCCAAACACTTCATACCTTTTCAGAAGTGCAGTGCCCAAAACTGGACCATGTGTTCCCCCTGAGGCCCTCCCAGCACCGAGTAGAAGGTATCATCCAAGATCTATTCCCACTCATATATCCCAGGATAGTAGTCGACATTTTCACAGAAGTATAGCAGTTGACTCATTTGACAACTCTCCTTTGTGATCCACCAGAGTTCTTCCCTACCCTTTTCTTAAACTTTCTAAAAATTGTTCCTCATTATGGGCTTATGCTGCTGATTATTCCTGCCTAAGTGTATGCTTTGCATGTGTCCCCGTTGAATTGCATTCTATTTTTCTTTCAAAGCATTCATCCAGTTTGGCAAGATCATTTTGAATTCTAATCCTGTCCTCTATCAGACTCACAAGTAATCCCTGCCTGGTGTCATCTGTAAATTTAATAAACATTCTCAATATTCTATCATGAGGTCATTAGCAAAAATATTCAACACTAATTCCAGATGGTCTCTTACATTTCTGGGCAACACAGGATGTGTTGAAGTATTTCCATGACTGACAATTCCCTCCATTTGTGTTATTGCTGAGAACTTTGGGTCTGGGCTGTGTGGTCACCAAGGTTAGGAAAAACTCTTGCATGTAAATGAAGTGAGCATTCCTGCTGGCATGGCATGCTACATCCCCTTCCCACTTAACAACTTGAAAGAGCTGTTTGTCTTCCTAGTCTGAAGGAAATAGATTAAATTCTGCTTAGTAAGATAGGCACTTTACTCCCTCATCTTCACTTACTCCTAGTAGAGTCTTTATGTCCTCAACTCATCCCTATTATTAAAACCTCATTCTTGAGCTGAGAGAAATCTATTTTTAAGGCAACTTCGTATTTTTAAGGCAACTGTTTTCAGTTTAGATAAAGAGTCACTAATCCTGATTCCTGTGAGCAAATGGTGGGTAGAAAGATTTTGGAGTAGTGTCCCATGCACCAGTACCCACAAAAAAAAAAAATATGTTTAAACCTCACCAAAAAAAACTTTCTTACCTAGCAATGGTGTTTCAAGATAAAGACAGTGTGCAGGGAATGAAAAACACACGGTCAGTATGTGCTCACACATAAACCACTGCAAACTAGAGGAAGATCTTAAAATTAGGAAGGATAAGCCTATTTGTCACAATGCCACAGAAGAAACAAGAGGATAGTGCATAAGTCTTAGCTGTTGGCATAGTAATGGAAGTAGCATGGTGAAATCAGCATTTAATAAATATTCTCTATATTCTAACTGGGAGTTTTAATATAGGATCAAGATTACAGCTCCACTGAAGTAATAGAGACATGGTTGAACCACTTGCATGACTGGAATGCTAACAAACAGAAAAGGATACTGCTTGTTCAAGAAGAACGGACAGCAGAGAGAGAAAAGTGGTGTCACTTTGTGAGCCTAGTATGTATAAGCTTGTTCTGAACTCCAGAAGACGGATGTAGTTAGACTTGCTGAAAGTCTGCAAAGGTGGAAAGAGGATACCATTGTCAGAGTTTATTGGAGTCTATTAAAGGCCATCCATCCATGAAGATAAGACGTATGAGGCTCCTTGGGAGTAACTAATGGAGACATCTGAAGCACAGGTCTTGTGGGAAGTGGAAGATTTTAGCTACATTTAGTGAGATTTGTTGAAAAAAAGAATTCAGCAGCATACAAACTCTCCAGCACCTTTATGGCACAGGCTTATCACAACTTTTGTTTGGATTCAGAAGACCCAAAAAGAAGTAAAGGAAAGGGTCTTCTGGGTTTAAGTCTCAGCACAAGGGAGAAACAGTGTAAGAAAGAGAAGGTGGAAGGCAACGTGGATGGGAGTTACCATGAAAAGGTAGATTTCATGGTTCTTGGAGAGGCAAGTCAGGAGGAGAGAAGAAAAACCAACCCAATGGGTTTCAGGCAGGCAGATTTCAATAAGCTTGGGAAACTGACACATAACATCTTGTGGGAAACAGCCAAGAAAAAAAGGATTTGGAGAGTGTTAGTAGTTCCCCAAAGAAACAATGCTAAAGGCAGAAGTGCAAATGCAGAAGAAAGACCAGAAATGGAAAAGACACTGACTTCTCTTCATTGACCTCAAAGACAAAAAGGAACCACAACAAGTAGAAACAAAACCAGATGTCTAAGGATGAGTATGAACAAGCCATGTAAAACAAGGTCAGGAAAATAAAAATTAAATTAGCAAGAGACAACAAAGGTAACAGAATTCAATCATTCACTAAAAGGAAGATGGAGGAAAATGTTAGCTCACTGCTCTGTGAAGAGAGAAGACAATGGGGAGATTACAATGAGCAGATCAAAGTGTTTAATGTCTTTTTTTTTGCATCTAAAATGGTCAAATACGAGGATGCAATTAGCACAGTTAATACCAATGAAAAAGAGGTAAGATTTAAGGCTAGAGTACGGAAAGAACAGCCTTGGGAGTATTTAGGAAAACTAGACTTTATGCACAGAGGAAAAACTCTTGTGTTACCATGCATGTTAGCAAAACATCTGGTTCCACAATGATCTTAACAAGTTGAAGAAATAGTCTGAAAAAGGTGGATGGGATGACAGAGCAAGATCAAGGGATTAAGTTCAGGTATACTCTGGAGATTGCACGGGCAGTAAATTTTATGATGCTAAAAATGCAGAAAGTAATTTTGGTTAGAAAGGAGTGTCTGGAAAAAGGATTTATAGGTTAGCTGAACCTGAAACAGAAATGACAGGCTGGTGTGGAAAAGGCAAATTATCACATGGAAGTGTACAAACAGGAATTCAAGCCTGCACACCATGAAAAGTGATATTGCTCTCTACTTAGTAATGGGAAGGCCTTCACTGAAATATTATTCCTTAAGCTCAAGGCACGCACTTCCACAAAAGTGAAGAACAAGAACTGCCAGAAATGTAGAAAATGTAGTCTATGACAAAAGACTAAAAGAATCAGGATTGTTTAAGGGAGAAAAGACTTGAAGAGAAACGGTAACATACTTTCAACATGTAGATGGCTGTTGCAAAGTAAAAGGGGATCTACTGTTTTAGTTGTACAGACGTACCAAATCTGTGGTTTTCCATCGCTACAAGAAAAGCAATTTAGGCATTCAAAAAAGTTTTCCAGTAGCAAGTATATTAATAGGTTGCTTGAGGAAGATATGGAATAGCCATATCAGAAGGCCTTTAGGACCAATAAACAGATACCTCTACCAGGAAAGGTACAACTGATCTTGCTTTAGGACAAAGAGAAGCACTCTATCACTTTTTGAACTCCTCTCCCCTATGTCAACTTGAACTTCTTGTGCAGGTACATCCCTGAATAAAGGGAATATATGAGATATCACAGAGTCACATACCTGGGAAGGATCTTTGAAAGTCACCTGCTCCACCTCTGTGCCCAATCACATCCAACTGGGAGCAGACATGGCAACAGAACTAGAAAAACAACAAAAAAAAAGTGTTTTCTTCACAGATCAGGAGCTGCTGAGCTCCTTGGCCATTCAAACCTCCTGCCTGCCACATGGTTTCTCCAAGACCATTCCTAATCCCCTGCTGTGTGTGGGTACCTACCTCATCACCCTTCCCTGCATAGGGCCTCTGCCTTCAGTTAGTCCATCCCCTGGCCACCTTGATGGGGCAAGGCAACCCCAAACCTCATGGTCCCTCTTTGTACTGCACTAGCCAGGCCATAAGATAATGTAGAGTCAGAAGGAAGCAGAATAAATAGGGCAAACAGCTGTTAGACAGCTGCATCAAGCTTTCTAACCCCTGTTATATCTCCATTACGTTTGTTTGTATATAGTGCTGTACAAAAAGGCTAACTGGTGGCACTTTGAAGAAGAATTTTTCTATTACTCATCTTCTTCCTTAACATGATTTCCCTTTATTTATTTAGCTTTCCACTCTCACTTGAGCTTGCAATAATTCAGTGCAGATGTTCTATCTTTCTGTAATTTATTAATACTGACTTGCTTTTCCCTCCCTTTTCTATAAATGTTTTTCAAACGTTCACACCATGACTGTGTGACTTCCCTTGCTTGCCTCCAAGCAAGGGGGCTGCAGGCTTGCAAGGAGAAAATGTGCTGGAGGCATCCTGTAGGCTACAGTACTGCAAGCAGCTAGAAGCAACAGGCCACCCTTGGCCAAGGAAGGGAAGTGGGTAATGAGCTCACTCCAGCCACCCTGCATGTACAGGAAACCTCTTATGCTCAGCAAGAGTGTAGCACCACGCAGAAAAGATGCAGAGAGTAGGGAGAGCAGTTGGGATTAGACAGGAGATGGGTAGCTTCTCCTTGGGATCCTCTGTGAGGGGAGAGGGACTTCTGGTATTTGCACAGACAGTGGGAAAGTGGCCATCTTCAAAAGGTCACTGAGGAGGCATCAAGCCACTGATTCATCCAGAGCAAGAGGCAGTGAGGTGTAGCAGTGCACTGCCCTGTGTGCTTGGTTTCAGAGAGAAGGACAGGACAGTGGTCAGCAAAATTTTGCCTCAGTTACACATTTGCTCACCTGCTGACGAAAGACTCCAAATGTCCCAGCCTAGGGGATGGACCCAAGCACTTGCCACTCACTACTGCACAAAGCACAAACGCCATAACCAGTTCATTCAAAGGAACAACTGGGAGGGGAGGCTGCCCATATTATAATCTGATGTTTATAACAATGATATGTGCAAAGGAGAGACCTGCATTTGGTTGTCTGCCTACCACAGGAAGGTTCAACACCATGTCTTCCAATGCCTGGAGAGGAACCCAGCTGCCAAGCCTTAGGCTAACCTGCCTGGTAGGCAGGAGACTGGGCCTGGAGGGAGGGAAGCTCTGGACCCCATTCTTTGCTCCATCACTGGGAATGTGTCTTGCATTAAATAATTATTGTGACAAAGGCAGAGGTGGCAAGAGGAGAAGAGAACAGAATCCAAGATGCCATTCAGGATCTTCAGCACTAGGCTGTCCACAGACAACCCCCTATTTGAAAGGTGGCAAGAGCAGTAGCAGTACAAGTTACTGATTTTCAACTCTTCCAGCAAGGTAAGTGCAATTCTTCAAGTGTCTCTCTAATAATGGAGATGGGAAAGCACCTGTTTAAGAAAGGTTTCCTTGGAAGAACAAGATGGGCACCAGGAGGTGGTTTCTGCCCTGAGTTTCTGCTAGACACCTGTAGGACAACAGCAGACTAGCAGAAATGATTGGAGTCCATCAGCCGCTGGTTCTTGACCTCCCTGACTGTGCAGCTGGTGGTCACTAGCGCTCCATGGAGATCTATGGTATATCTAGCACCATCTGTGCTTGCTGTCTGCACAGCATGGACCCACAATATCCAGCACACCCGAAAGCTTAAGGAAAGAATGCTGCTTCCATGATCCCAGAACACTACAAATATATTCTGGAGCTATTGAATACATCAAGAGGGCTCAGAATAGCATTTTCCAATAGTTTTTTAACACTCAACAAAGTTATTTGGATGTGGATCAGTCTGGGTAAAGCAATCCTGCATCTCTTCTACTGTGTTTCAAGAGGAGATCTCCAAAACCTTGATGCTATGAAGGATGTCTAGGCCAAGGGAGAATTAGAATCCAGCTAGGAGAGGAGGCAACATCTTTCCATTCCTTTGTGCTTACCTGTTTCTCCCCACACTGTGTTGGCACTTGCAGGAGCAGTCCAGCACACTAAATCAACTCCAGGAGGTGAAAGTATTTCCAAATGTGCAAGATCAAACCATTAGGGTAGGAGAAACAGGAAGCTACAGGCATTTTTTTGTTCTTAATCCTTAGAACAACTGGAATGGGTAATGCTGGCAAATGAGGATGCTAGTCCTGTGCTCTTGCTGCAGTCACGCGCCTTAGGGCCGGCCAGGCTGAGACCTGGAACCGTGAGCACTATTCAGCACCCACCTGCCCCATTAGTCCGGGCAGAGGAGCCCTTCAGCCTGCTGCCAGGAGGTAATACATTTCTGGATGTGCATGGTCCCTCTTACCCTGACTACAACGTGATGATGAAGATGCTGAAAAAGTCATGGTGGAAAAAAGGGAGAAAAATTCAGAGTGCAAAATTACTGCCTCATCACCAGGCACATCGTGACCCTTTGCAAAGGAAAATCACATTCCCTGACTGCAATGCCAGAGAATCAAAACAGAATAGACTAGCAGCAATGAGAGGTGTTTTTCAGGACATAACACTGTATTCCCTTTCTCCTGCTTCTCCCTGCAGCTGCTCGACCTAGACCCTGGGTAATACAGTTATCATCAACCCTGCTTCACAGATCTCCTCCTATAGGTTTCTCATGCTCTCTTTCCCGTCCACACACACTACAATTTTCTCCATGTTTTGGCTGCAGCCACTGCCTGCTCCCTTGGGTAACCACGTGCTGTGGGATGTGGGCTCCTATCAGTATGAGGTCCCTTTGGCTTGACTAACCCTACAGTGAAATTTTCACTTGGTGGGCATAGCCTCAAGTTTTGTTAGCAAAATCACTGTATTTGAAACCCAGAGCCCTCCCTTGTGCTATATGCACAAAGATTATTTCATATAGGCACAAGGAGCAAAACTTCATTTCTGCTGCTCACAGAGACCAGACATGGTGCAGACCGTGCTGTGGACACGGTCTCTGCTGTACCGCCTGCTCGTGAGGCACTGCTGCATGTCCTCCATGGCCCAGGGAGGTCTTGCAGCTCTGTCCTGCTGGCTCTGTGAACTGTCTTCTCTGCAGGAGGAGCCAACAGTGTCAGCCCAAATCCCCAGCCGCCGCGCGGGACACGTGCCCCGTGGAAAGCGTTGGCCCCCAGCCCTGCTCAGTGCGTGCTAGCGTATCTCCACTGAGGTCAGTGGGGTGACACGCTTGCACGCTCGCTGCAAGCATGGCCTTGTGGGGCAGGGACAATCAACTAAACGACAAGAGGGAAATTTGAGTGACAGTGATATCCATTTTGGCTCTTCCACAGAAGCGCTAGCAGAGAATTAAATATATATTCTGAAGCATTTTGCTCCTTTCTGTCCCAGCTCATTTCTTATCCTTACAAAGGCAGTTAGCAAGCCCAAATTGGCCTAACAGTCCATTAGGATCCAATCTACTCCAAGCTGTCCATAGTGCAAAAGAAGATTTGAAAGCTCAGATAAAACTTTGCTGCCGGGAGTTCAGCTCCGTTCTCCTGCTCTGCGGGGTGCGGCATGGGCGGCATGTGGGGTGTGATGCCACACTCAGGACCAGTCGAATATGATACACGATGGCATAAAACCCAGACCAACAGGGAAGTGGTGCTGATCCTGCCCCATCAACCAACTTCTGCTCTTTGGAGTTTATCATGGAAAAAAAAAACCACTGTGACTTGCTTATGGAGCTGGTTGTTTGAAAAAGATGGTTTGAAACTTGGGTGGTTTAGGGGGAAACATGCTGAAGGAAAAGCAAAGGTGGTTTTTGTGCAAAGGAAGTCAGGGGATGAAAAAATAATACAAGTGATTTCACGAAAGAGGAGCAGAAGATGTTTTGTAAATTGCTAGGATAAATCTGTCTCCACACTTGGGAGGGAAAACAGATAACAGGAAACAGAGGACAAGACAAAATGCAAATGAAGGATCTGGGCAACATCACTGAGTTGTACGATGCCCCTCCAGGACCCACTTCAGAGCTTATTAGAACCGATGGGTGACTTTCCACTGACCTCAGAGGACCAGGTCCTGTTTCCCCAAAAATATGTCCTCCTAGGTAGAGGCAAGCTGATGCTGTAGGAACTCCGACATGTTTGAGAAATGGGAAGAAATGCAGGGAGCACGGGATTTCAGATACCTGAACTGGCCTTCTAGTTTGCCAGGCAATGTAATATTCTACGTTAAATAGCAGTGTCTTCTTGTAGCTGCAGCAAAGTTTCCATACCCAAACAGTACTATGGATAATGAAGTCCTGGACAAGCCAAAGCAGTGCCCTGACTTTAGAGGGACAGCAATGGATCCACATAAAGGAGCAGGCCAGCATGCCCACTTGGAGGGGTGTCAGATGACAGTAAGAAGAAAGCCAGTGTCACTGTTTGGGTGCAAATGCCCTCATGAAGTGGAAGTAAGTGTTCAGGTTTTCAAGCCTTCCTCTACCAGAGCAATTTCAGTAAGATTGTGGTCTCCC
Organism: Oceanodroma leucorhoa; assembly: GCA_030449065.1. Taxonomy (NCBI): domain Eukaryota; kingdom Metazoa; phylum Chordata; class Aves; order Procellariiformes; genus Oceanodroma; species Oceanodroma leucorhoa. The sequence continues at coordinate 9,846,561 of JASVER010000006.1, read as the reverse complement.
CTGTGTTCACTCTATCTGCTTCCCTCCACAACTGAATTTCTGCAAGCGTCTGAAATGCTGCTCCAAGCTCCAAAGCAGTGCTTAGAGAGACTTGGTCTTCAGCTTTCCTGCGGAGCATGGCTGCACAGACAGACAGCACACAAGCATTTTAGTCAGGAGGGGCCTGGATTCTTTGCACCCATTTTCCTCTTTGCTTTTGAGACGGGTGGGATCGGGGAAGTGTCTGCTTACATGTTCAAATAGCAGGATTAAAAACTCTACCTCCCAGGAACATATGATCAAGTCTTAGTCAGCCCCACAGGACACAGAAGACTTACCGGGAGGTAAGGCAATTAGAAAGGCTTTAGAAACTAGACTCCAGCCCTCTCCATGTGGACATGATGGATTAGACCCAAATTTTCTTACGAGCACCAGCCTGGCCTGATTGTACTTGGCCTAATGTTTCCTCTTCTGAGAGTCATCCTGTGTCAGGGGAGCGGTTGCACTCCGGAGAGGAATAATTCCCACAGATATACAATCCACTGTAATCACTCATGTATACAGCACTGTAAATTTATATAATGAACTGCAATAGCAAGCCCTTACCTAGGGGATTTTGGTGTCACAGCTAGGGTAAGATAAAAAGTATTGACAAGAGGAAACATGTACGGTGAGGTGTGGCCGCGAAGAGCTTTTTGCATTATAAAACGGGTAAGCATTATTTATAATGTGAGCAGGATGCAATTTAAATAGTTACAGTCAGATCCTCTGAAGTATTTGATCTACCTTTGAAGATGTGGGTCTTAATGATTATGCAGGGTGAAACATAACCCGTACAGCAAGCTGTTGGTTTTTTTATGGTCTTTTCAGCATCCTTTTAGGTGCTGAAAAAAAAATCCAAAGACCCAGGCTTCCTAAGATCCCAGAGTTACCATCTGAACTGGCAGAAGCACAAAGAGGAGATTGAAGCTGCCTGGATGCTGAAACTTAATTAGGGGTGAATAAATCAGCCTTGCCTGAAAAGTCAAGAAAATACCATATTCAATGGTGCTTGGGATGTTTTTGTTTTTGTTCTTGCTGAATGAGAACCAGTAATAGGACAAGCAAGGAAGAGACAAAGAGGACCATTAAAACAATGTAGCAGAAGTTATCTCATAACGGAACTAACGATAATGAAGGCGCAGCTTTGTTTTCTTTTGCAAATATCTCTGAGAGCCTTCACGTGACAAACCCACGCATCTGTTTCACCTACGCAGGTAATGCTCTCACACCACCATCCGTATCTGACTGTCACCATGATGGATTGACATCAAGTCCTACTGTAACACTGATCCTCCAAAGCCCTTAAGCAATCTGATATTGATAATGTTGCAAGGCTAATCACTTAATAATAGGACTCCCTGCAAACCAGACACCTCTACCACACGCCGTGGGAGGAGAAGATGCTTTGCATACATCATCCTGTCAGCTGAGTTTATTATTCTTGCATTCAAGATAAACTGCAGCAGCCAAATGCTGGCCTGTATAAATTCCAGCCTCAGGAGTCCAGCAGGCACCGGGCTCCTTGTTAAACACACACACACATGCATAAATCCAACCGGGTAAATAATACGACATCTTCCTATTCCCAGCAGATCTTTCAAGAGCTGATGTTTTCTTTGTTACCTGGGGTGGTCCTCAGACCAGCTGTGTAAACCTGGGATAAGGAGTGGGTCCTTGGGCTACACAGAGACAACAGACAGGAGAGACTTCTGGCCACATGCAGACCTTGCTGCTTTGTGCTAACAAAGCTTTGTTGTATGGCATTTAAACAGACACCAGACAAACAAGCTCTGGGCTTCAGAGTCTTTATCTCTTCTGTTTACCTCTCCCCAGGATTCACCACTATATCTGTTAGGCAAAGAACATAGGCATCTAAGAGGCACAGAAAGGATATAAAACCTTCAGAGCTCAAGCCAAAGTCTTCTTAATGGGTTTGCTGAAGAAAATAATTCTTTCCTGTAAAACATCTGTATTGGTGTCTATTGGGATGATGAGCTGGCAAAACTGTAGGTCTGGCTAGGAGGGTTCACTCCTACATTTGTTGCAGAGAGGATCCTAGGAATGAACAGAAGTAAATTCCCTCAGTCCTTTCTTTGAATGTATTTAGCCTCTCAGTGGTTCTGGTTAGGTTGTGCAAATATGGTTGCTGACTTGGCATTGTGACTAGTTACCAAACTCCCAAGGAGTGGAAAAGAAAGAAACCTTCCCTCAAAAGTTTCTTGTTATTGGAGAAAATAACAAACAAAACAAAAAAATCTGGCAGGATAATGCTGGCTTCAGCAACATCCCCATAGGAGTGAGCCAGAAGTGACATCCTCTGGCACTGACTGAGGTGGGTTCTGAGGCTGTATTAACAGGTCCAAGTCCATGGTCCTGGAAGAGTCTGGCTGCCCAGTTCACCCCCCAACGGTTTAAGAGCAAGATTTGTTTCCCTTACAGGAAACTCTCTTGGATAACAACAGGGACCAGCACGCGGATAGTGTACGAAGCCACTGGTATGACTTTAAAGGAAGAAAGTATTTTCAGGTTTCCAGTGTCCCCCCACACTCCAGGTTAAAGGAGACTGAGGAACCTCCCTCCTCATACTTCTCTCTGGCAGTCCTGGGGCTTCCTGGTCCATGCATACAACACCCCAGCACATGGGAGATCACTGATGCACCGCCATGGGCTCTTCCACATCTTCTCTGAGCTCTTTCTTGCTGCCACAGAGAGGAAAAGACTTCCATTCATCATTTTCCTAAGGACCAAGCCTAATGTCTCTGCTGAGACACTGAATGCACAAATGAACTAATCCTACCAATTCAGCCTAAGACATCAATAGCTTTTACCACTGTTAAAAAATGAAAACCAAACCAGTTGCAAGGTGGTGGAAGGAAGGGTGAGGTGGTGTTTCCTCTCCCCAAAGCCATAAGCAACAGCAGCTGACTCCAGAGCTCAGCCCTGGAGGAGACGACTTTTGTCAGTGCAGCCTCCCCCAAGTTTCCAGGCTCAGGGCTCTCAGGAAGCAAAGTTCCCTGCATTTATTGAAATAGATTTCTATTTTCTCTCTCTTTGACAGGGTGATCATAAATAAAAGATATTGATGAAAGGGGCTGACTCACCCGAAGAGAAGTAAAGTGAAACTGAAACTGCAAAGTGCCCCCTGTTAAAGTGAGAGCAGCATGGAGATGATGTGCCAGACATCGGAGCAGTTGAAACTGGGCAAGAGATGTGTCCCGTTACAAGAAAAATAAGTGTGTCTAAGCAAGGTGAGGGAAGAAGGGCTTAAAAACTTCTTACGTTCCCTTAGATCAGCCCTTTCTCTATGCTTCTCCTCCCCCCACCCTGCCCTTTCCACCATAAGGGACCACCTTTTATTACTGAACAGCAGAGATTTGACCCAATATACCAACAGAAAGTAAAATGCAGGGGATTATGCACTGCCTACTTCTTTATTCAGGCTCTTTTCTGCAGTCCTAGAAAGAAGCTTGAAGGGAGACTCCTTCCAGAGTCCAGCAACTGGAGGGAAATGAAGCAATGTCTCTGCTAAAGGCTGACAGCAGGGTGCTGAGTTTGGGAGATACCTTGGAAGCTGCTCCACAGCTTCGCACATCTGTCGCTCTCTTCCTGGCCAGAGAACAGAGCCATGGAAAATGCTTCTTTAACCAAACCCTAGATGGGCTGGAAAATCAAACTAACGCTGGTTTGATTTTCCACGAGAACCTAGAAAATCTGATCCCGAGCCCCGTAGCATGTTCGAGCCTACGCTATTTTTTAATACCGCATTTGGCAGCACATCAGGTGAATGGCAGATTCCATGCAGCGTCTCATTCTGCTTGTAACTTGCAAGCTGTGGATGTCACGGGCATACTGCCCGTCTCAGTTTTTCAGCTGCATGTTGATCCCACCATTTTCACTGCTGCAGAAACTTACATCTTCATTTTTGCCTGTATGTATCAGCAGCTGCATGACCAGATCTCCTGGTGCTCACAGCTAACCTCCCCTATACATACATACGAATTTCTATACTCCTAGGAAAAGGCAAGGGCACCTTTCACAATCTGGTCCTCAGCATCTCATCCTCACGTAAAGATGGGTGGTCCCATGCTGAAAACGCTGTGTATGTGGCCATGAAATACTCCACGAAACCCAGAAGCAGTCCACTACCTCCAATTTGGCAATACCAGGTGTAAGCAGCTGGTTGTCTCCCTCTTCAGTTCCTGATTCCTCAGCAAGTAAATAATTTCTTGTACTTCTGTGGCCTCTGTGCAAGGACTGCAATGGAAGAGTCACCCATGTTTGTGGCACCTTGCCAGCTCATCTCGATCTGAGTGCCCTGATGGGATCTTTTATGAGCAGAGGTGCGATTCCCCTTCCCCTGAGCTGTGTACACACACTGCAATAGTATGAGCTGGATCCCATTACTCTGCTGAAATCTTATATCAGGCATCGCAAACTGAACGAGTAATTACATGACTGGCATTTTAAACATCCCCTGCTGAGTTTTTATGACTGAGAAAAGCAGCAAAAGGGTGGAGGAGTTACAGTGAGTTTTACTTTTTGGCCTTCATGTTACTCAGTTCTTCTCCACAGCTTTCAGCTCCCCTGTTTCCGCAGCCTCTGTTGGGGCTGTCGCTTACTTGGGCCAGGCAGAACTCATGTATAGCTCCCTGATGCCAAAAATGAACTCCAGCCATCCTGGGGGGCACCCTCCCAGCACCACGCTGGGCAGGGTCTAGGAGCAAGGGAACACACCGAACAGATGTGACTTCAGGCTGGTTTATCGTTTTCAACCCATTGCACAGAGCCTGAAAGCAGGATAAAAGATGGAGCTAGAAGGAGGAGAACTTTGCAGTGATACGCCCACTGCTCAGGAACCTCCCCAGATGTGGCAGCAGCCGTGAAACATGTTCATAGAAGAATAATGAAGTTTTCCTGTCTGAGTTTTGGCGTTCGGTGAAAGGCAAGTCCTGACCCCAGAAAGACGTTTTACCCATCTCTGCAGAGCCCCTGGTTGTGGCAGTGAGCAGCACTTTGCCCTCAGCACCACCCGGATGTCCTTGCAGTGTTTGAAGCACCTCAGCCGCCCCACTCCCCCGCAGCCGACTGCCCCGCTCTTGCCTCCAGAGGGAGGTGGCCTGCTTGTTGTCCACCACCCACCACACATCTGCACGCCTTTCCCAGGGTGGCATTTGTTGGCTTTGCCTGCCAGCATGTAATGTCTCACAGTGAGTCACTGCCCCAGGAAGGCTGTGGTTTGTGCCCTGACCTCAGGAGTTCCAGGATCTGCTCTGGGTGGGAGCAAGACCGGGGAGCAGGGAAAGACCCCCTCACCTTCTTCTCTACACAGGGGGCTTCCTTCAGGTAGGACACGCCACGTATCAGCACACCTGTGAGAGCCATGCAATCCCTTGGTCAACCTATCTAAAGACAGGCAGCAGGAACTTAAAGGGCTTTCCCACTTCTATGGGTGAAGCCTGCTTGCCTTTCATCCCACGTGTGGGGAGAAGGTTTCAGGCAGCAAACGTCAGGGCAAATTTTGTTTTGCTTCTCTCGTATTGTCCCAGACATGATGAGAACCACATCTGCTAAATATGTGGGCTTAGTTGTTTATTTGAAAGGGTGATTCTTTTTTATTTGACCACAGTTCTTTTTTAAAACTGTTTAAAAAAAGAGCTTATCCTTATGAGTAATAAATATGTGATAACAGTTTCAAAAGACTTCAGTCTGGGATCTGTGCCCTTTCTGATAGGTGCTTTATATAACCTTTATGTATTCAACCTAATATGTATAATCCAATACAATCAAATATGTATTTGCAGTGTGTATTCAAAATGACATTGATCTTTCTTCATGTCTTAATATTAAACTCTACTTTTCTCTTCTATCTGTTTTCCAAAGTGAGTCAGTCAATAAATAATGGATGGCTGAGGGCATAAAGTATTATTTTTAGAGCATTTCAAAAATTATTATAATTCATATTACAGCAGGAGAGAAGCATCCGCAGCTGTAACGTACCGGTTTCCAATCAAAAACTCCCCAGACACAAATGTTGGTGGAGACAGCCAGTTATTTAGAGAGACCAAAGCTTCACCCAGAGCGCAAAGCCTGCTCACAGGGTGAAGTGTGGCTGTAACAGCAGAACTTCTTGCTGAATTGACTTCTCCCAGCCAGTTCCTTCACTTGATTGCTATTTGTATGCTTATTTTCAGAGCTTCATGAAAGTAATTTTTAGCTTGGTATCCTGATGGAACAAGGTTCATGCAACTACAGTGCCCAGCAACCCCGCCCCCTCCCAGCTTCTGAACTCATCAGCAAAGGAATAGGAACTTCAAGAGATCTTGAATTTCTACCTGCTTTGTAAAAATTGGCATCTAGTTAAAGGAGAGAGACTAAAATTGCTCGTCTTTCTCAGAGCAAAGGATCTGGGAGGAGCTTGGAGATATTGTTAACTATCAAAGAGTCCACAATGGACAGAGCCATGGGAGAGAGACTAATAAATTCTGCTGCTTACAGAATTACTTGACCTTGGTGTTATCACTTTCAATGTCTTCCTTCAAGTTGCAAAGCCCTGTGGAATTACTACATTGGTGACTGGCACCCACCTCAAAACACTGAAGGTGGAAGAGCTGCTGAAAGGCTACATGTGAGTCCTGCACTGATGCAGAGGACACTTGTCTTCAGCTCCTTGCATGGGCTCCTTGCATCACCTCAGCATGGAGATGTTTCTCTTCCTGCCTCTGCTCCTCAGCATTTAGATACGAGATAATAAATCTGCTTCTCCCCCACCCCATGACAGGCTTATCAGGTCAACTGCTTTTTCTTGGCAGGTTTGGGAGTGGGAGAAAAGAGCTAAATGCTGCTGGTGAGGCTATAGAACAGAATGGGAGTCACACAGCAAAAGGGATGCTGAGGAGGGCACGGGTCTCAGGTGCATCTGCCCTGCCCTGGGAGGGAGGCAGTGAGCAGGAAGGCCATGGGCAGAGATGGTCCAGCAAGGAGAGGAAGGAGACACTAGAGCTTCTGGGGTGCTTTGGTGCTTCGTTTTCACTTACTCAGCCAGCAACCAACAGCCTGCATGGTGAGCTGTGCTCCCCCAGCTGCAAAGTAAACACGTGTGAGAGGACAACAGGGATGTGTTTACTGTACATAACCAAGTACAGTAGACTTCAGAGGATAAAAATACCCAGTGGAAAAACACATGGGCTTAAGTAAAACTTTAACTATCAGGGGCTGCCTAGCTAGCAACATGTGTATCCTTCACAGGCTCTCCTGCTTGCGAAGAGCTTTGAAGCTCCCTAGGAAAACTCCAGCTCTTTTTGATTAGTGGCTTCTCCACCCCAGCCCCTGATAATTACGCTATAGGTCTGCTTCAGATTATAAACTCATTCAATGCAGAAAGGCAAAAGGGAGCGTGGGCAGCCCATGATGCAGGGAGAGCCTACAATGTCTCCTCCACAATCTCCCCCAAACCTCAACGGGTTCCTGTGCACTGTGGGCTCTTGCTAAGAAAAATCTAGCCCAGAGCAGGGATGAGCAGAGGGCATGCCCATCCTTCGAGCCCAAAAGGACCCAGGGAGAGGGGGATCCTAACAGGTGATGCAGCCCAAAGGAGCTACCATGTGATTTCTGAACCCTCCTGCAAACTGGGCAGCACGGCAAGGTCCGGCACCCACCTTGGACTTTGGGCAGGCGTAGCAGAGTGAAGGCAGCGGATACAGCCCGGAGTCACTCTGGGCCAGGGCTCCCATTGGTATTACTGAAATGAATGGAATTGCACCCGCCGAATTACACCCACTCGAGCTGCATTGGATTGAGGCCCTGGTTGAACAAAACACTTAAGCGCATGCTTAAATTTAAGCACACGAGCAAACAATTTCAGGGCAAATACTTATATGCTTCAGTGCTTTGCCAGGTAGGTGCTGTTCTCAGCAGCACACACCTGGAGGAAGGTGGTGCCATTTTTTACATTGTCACTTTTCTGACTATATCCAGGCGAGAAAGGAAATTTTCCACTGGCTGTGGGCCAACAGGCACTTCAGGTATGTGTCAGGTCTTTAAAAAAAAAAAAAAAGTTTTTTAAATCTTATCTGTCTCATTATCACCCTGACATTTGCTTTGGCTTTGAGTTTAATTACTTCTTGAATTGAACAAAGGTTCAGATAGGGCTGAGATAATAAGAAGTCAGTAAAGCTGATGTATATAGGAAATAGGGCCCCCTGAAGGTGTTAGCCCATGCAAGCTGACCCCCAGTTATGAGAAAGAAAAGCCGATAAGGGAGAAAGCTACTAATCAATCATCCAGAAAACCTGGGGATGTGTAAAGAGGTGTCTGATGTTTGCATCTTACATGCCACCTGGGCTGGTACAAATACAGCAGACCCCACTTAGATAAATACCTGTGCATTAGAGCACAACCAGGCAAACAAAGGGAAACCCTGGGGGAAAAAAAAAAAAAAGAGATGGAATAAACAAGGCAAATAAATATATTACCATGAAAGCCAATATTCAGAGTAGAAAACTTCACAATAGAAAGGATACATTACCAGTCACCAGAAGCAGAGATCGAGACCCCCATGAAGCTCCAGGTGCTTTATACACAAAGTAATTAAGTCTCAGTCTCAGAGACACTTCAGTCCAACTAGACAAAGATGGGGAGGGGAAAGCAGGCACAGACACTTGCCTAACATCATGTGTGAGCAGCAAGTGCTAGGAATAGAAGTAAGAGATTGTGAGTTCTGGATGCCACATGAATAAGGGATGGACCAGGCTTGCAGCCACACAGAGCATGCCTGCACCACTGGCCTCTTACAGAGACCCTGCTGTTCTAGGACAGTTTTATTCCATATTTTGGAGGCTTCTCGGCCCAGCAGATCACGAAGCTCAGTTTTTCAGGAGCTCTTTCTTCTCAGCCTATTTCTGGAGTAGGTTCCAGCTGGCTAAAGAGAAGGGATGGGTGACTGGGAACTACAGCAGCAGAAGGTGGCACAGTTCAAAGTATGACGCTGGACCCACAGGCCAAAACTGTACTTTTGCAAAAAGCTCTTTGCTAATGCTGATAAAGAGACAAGTAGAGTCCTCAGCAAATGAGGGACTGAACTGTTACTCCGAGGTGCTATCCATGCACAACTTTCCCACTACGATCTGAGCACAAAACAAAGTTATGGTGCCCATTCAAAATCCACACCTGAATGAGAAAATATAATTTTGAGACTCCACTTTGGAAAAATCTGTCYGACATTTTTGTTTTGACTTTATCAAACAAATGAAACAGAAACACAATCTTGTCAAAACAAAACATTAATTTCATTTTGATTTCATCAGCTTGACCCATGTCATAGCATGGTTTAGAGTCAAAACAGTAAGTCTATTATGCCATGACCCATCATAATATTATGGCATGGCAATTTAATAGACAAAACTTTAAGGCTTTCATACTGTGTTATAGAAGTCAAAACAAATGTTTCAATAAGCTGGAAAGACTTGTACCTTCTTTGAAAACACTGTGAGAACTGACACCTTCCTGCAGACCATATCCATGGTATCAAAGCATCGCTTTCCCATGGAGGGGCACTCAATGGCCAACAATAACCAGGTCAGACTAGCACACGTCTCCAGCAGCTCCAGTGGTGGAGCCACAATTCTTGGTGGTCTCTGCCTCCTCCTATGCATTCACAGAGACGCATCATATGCATAGCCCTTGCTTTTCACACCCAAGATATAGATGCATCTCAGAAGAGCTTTAAGTGGGGCAGCAAAGCTTGGGCAGGGTCTTGTTCACCTGCACTGCCATGACAATCCAGTCCACGGTATTTATATTTTCTTTAGAGAAAATATGTCACAGGCCAGATCTACTGATTGATAGAAGCTTCTCCCAAAGGGCTGTTAGCTCTTCTTGGCTGAGAAAGGATAGCCCCTAGCAGAAATACAGGGCTATAAGCAGAACTGAAATAAGGAACAGCAGAACCTGCTGATTCAGGCCCGTGCTACTACCCGTTCCTCTCCCACACAGCCTTGGAGTTTGCTCCTGCTGGCACCACACTATATGCTATCGCCTGGATGTCAGGGACATTTAGATGCCCCGGTCTTAAGCAAAGACCTGTGCAGACGTGTTGTAAAAAGCATGTGGTTTAAAACAATTTAGTGTCATGACTTGGACCATTGTGCAGCCTTCAACAGCACAAAAAGTTGAAGTCTCTGTTGCTTGTGGACCTGTTACATGGCAGAGGTTTTCTACAGGGAATGCTGACAGGTGAATGAAACGCAGAAAGCATCAGGAGAGATGTTCACCTGCAAGAATAACAGTGTGCATTGAACAAGGTTCTCAGGAGACAGAATGACACTGAAGTACCAGTAACAATGGCTTATTCCCACTAGAAAACATAGTAAAGGATGAGTTTTAAGGAAGGACTGGGATAATTGTTCTCCAGATATATCCCATTTCACCTTTCAATTGAGGTAGGAAAAGCTGCAACTACCAGAGATGCCCTGAGCATGAGCAGAGATGATACTTGAATGTGGGGGAGGTGTTACATGATTGTGAGTCTTTGGGCAATTCTGCCTTACCAACTTAATAACAGCATTTATGATTATATTTCTTGGAATGGATTAGGACTCCCCTTTCTGAAATAATATGTGGAAAACAGGAACACACCACAGTGGGGGGACAGATTTAGAAAAGCTCCGTGCTGGTGAGGATGCAGGATTGCTTCCAGCACAGTCATTGATGCTTGACAGCTCTTCCACATGGAAATGGAGAACGTGAGAATCCAACACAAGGGAAGCAACAAGCAAAGTCTGCTTTTAAGGAGGAATACCTTAAACTAGAAGAGCCAAAAGACTGGAAGAGACATAAAATCTTGCTGGAAGAGCTTTGCCATCTGCCAAAGACATTGACTGAAATCCAATGACTTCCAAGACCAGCAAGGTCTCCATGGGAACAGAAAAATCACTTCCAAGTGATTGCCATGTTGCCTGGAACTGTTGGCCACTTGCCAACAACTTTTGGAGTACCAGTTTGCCTGTAGAGTTTGTGCTCCTTGTCTTACTGGAAGAGACCAATCAGGGCTGCCCATCCACACTCTGAAGACTATTTTACAGCCTGCCAAATCTAATCCCTTGGGCTGTAACGTATTCCTGGTCACCATATTTACTGGGATCCACTCAGGAAGAGGGTGTAGGTTGGCTGAATTCATCTGGCAGCAACATCCTATTGCCAGATCTCATTTTCTGGGGTAGGACACTAGGGCTGGTGGTGCCAGAGGCCAGTCCTCCTTCATGATACAAAGAGATCAAAGGTGCCTGGGAAAGATGTATGGGAATGAGCTGATCTGCCTTGCAGGTCAGAAAGGGACTGGATGCCTTCTCGTCATGCCTTGCTATTTTCTACGGTTGTCAAAAGTTATTAGGTACATCAGATCAGGCTGGTGGCTCGTTCACCCTAGTAAACATTTTCTGCGTGGTAGGAAATGCTTAGGGAAAGCGTATTAGACATAGACCAGAAAAGAGTCATCTTTCCATTCAAATATTCTTCCAGCTTTCAGCAAACAGCACCAAAGGGGTTTCCTGAGTTGGGCAATGCAGCAAGTGTCCTGTGGTGTTCACCCCCAAGTGCCTCCTGATCTCCTCTGAACCTTCTGCTCTCTGTGATTCCCCACAGCAAGCTCCATCTTAGACTGAGAGGACTTCTGCAGCATCCCAGGAGAGCACTGAAGGCTGCACAGTTCTACCCTACAGAAACCTCTGGGACTCTGCCAAGTCCTATGGTGCCATCACAATGCCACCTCCCTGTGGGGAGAGCACCGTTGCTTGCTGCCTTCATTCCGCTTCCATTGCTGCAGGAGGGAGAGCTGGGTGGAAGACACGTGCTCCTCACCTGTTCGTTTCCTCTCTCCAACTCTGAGAAACCAACCATCCATCCCCACCCAACCACAATATTTGAGATGTGATTTCCATCAGGAGTACTGTTTTCCAGCACTTTGGGGTTTTTGTTTGCTTATTTGTTTGCTGTGCTTTGTTTCTGATGCCTCATGTGCTCTGCACAATAAAATAAAATAAAAAAAAAAAAGAGAATGAGACAATGCGCACAAACCCCTGTCTTTTCCATCCCCTAGCTCCTTGCAGTGGTACCAGATGTTGTCCCACAGCAGCCTCCTGGCTGGTGGTTCTTGGCATGACTGACACCTCCCACTCCAGCCTACTTCAGGCACAGCTCAGTTGCTGGCTCTCAAGGCATAGGGCTGGTACGTCTCTTAATTTCCACTATGGAGGGAACAGCCCGTGGCAGCACTGTCAAGCACTCAA
>JASVER010000006.1:9793566-9834217 GCA_030449065.1 Oceanodroma leucorhoa | reverse complement strand
CAGAAAAATTATTAGGTAAAGTCTTTCAAAGAGTATGAGTAATATAAAGGAGAAAATTTTAGGAGCAAGAGGCAGTTTTACTGTAACCCTTCTCCATCAGACTGAATTACTCTTAAAAAGCACTGTATTACTAAAAGCTTGTACAGGCCTGCCACAGGTGAGGCAAGGAAAATGGCTCAGATTCAATCCTTCAGGATGGATCCACAACCAACATTTGTCCAAGCAGGTAGGTAGGAAACATTTCTCGTGGCTTCAGAGGACTTTGAATTAGGCACTTTATAATGGTATTGTTGAACCCTGAGCAGAAATGGGAGCAATGGTCTCAGGTTGCTCCTCAAGCTGATCTTCCCTGGTATAAGTCACACGCAGCTGCTCTTAGTCGTGTGAACTGCAGATTAACTGCTGGTGGTAAGGATATCCTTCTTCCCTGGTCACCTATCCTCTTTGAACACCACCAACTGTTTCCTGCAGTGTAGCCATAATGTTCACATTCGCACTGATGGAAATCCAGGCCAAAAGCTATGCATTTTATTTTATCCTTTTTATTTCCCTCCATTTTTGCTTTTCTGCATGTTGTTTGGCCTGACTGCTGTCTAGTTTGCAGGTTGAGTAATGCTGCTCCAGACCACGCAGGGCCCTGGAGAGATGTTCCCGTTTATTGCCCTATTGTCCCAGGGATGAAGGAAGTGGGTTTTACTCATGAATGCACTTAAAAGCATCCTGGTGGTTGGAACAAGCTGCACATCCAGCTATACTAAAATAAAACTTAGAGAATATTTTTGCTTCTAGAAGTCCTTAGTTCAGGTTTTAAGGAATAGTTTATCTTTGATCACTTTTTTCCCAGGAAATAAGACATGCTTTAAATCGCCTTTGCAACATACAGCTTGTTGGTGCGCAGCCTGGAAAGAGATTTACTCCCCTCCAGCTTTTCATCACAGTCTTTTGGATGGAAATTAAAGTCTGCAGCTCTTATGCTTTCAACATGTTGTTCCCTGGGAAAGTAGGTGCAGGCATCCGTGCAATGAGGTCTGGTTGCAGAGCTCTGGGAACACCAAAGAGTGAGCAGCAAACTGTCCCCCACTTGTCTGGGTTATTGGAGCAGAAATGTGACTGGATGCAGCCCATATCATAGTGGAACTGACCAACATATATATATATATATATATACACAGGGATGTATTTATAATGACTAGAGAGGATAGTAAAGCACATCTACATTAGGGTATTTTAGGTAACAAGGAGGCTAATTTGCTAAATCAGATACTCTGTGTGCAGGCAGGAGCTCCTTGTCTCAGACACCTCCTGCCTTCCTGTCATTCACATACCAAGAAACACAAGCTATAAACAAGCTCAGTTGCTACGGCTCATGCCTCCTTCTCCCTCTGGAGTGATCCATGCTCTTTGACTGGGGTCCAATTGCCCTCCCGCCTATGGCTGCCCTGGCACTCGGAGCAGTYTGTCAAGGTCACCTCCCCGCTGTCGGGCCAGACAGTGTGAGTGCTTGCAGTCATCCTCTTCATTCTGGGCATGCTGACCATCCCCTGGCGGGTCAGGCATCCGCCAAGCCAAAAAGATCTTAGCCCAACCGAGCTGGACTGTATCTATCTGGATTCCTCCTGCATCTCTCGTTTCTGGTCTCCTTCCTCCTCTCTTCCTCCGGCCGAGATGCTCCCTATTCTGCCTAGGAACAGCAGAAGGTGACATCGCTGTCGGTCAAACATAAATCCAGGGCTGCAGTCTGGAGGCAGTCTCCACTGCCTTCTCTTGGAAGCAGTGCTTTACAATGTGCCACCATGTACTTGGTCAAGCAAAGCCGAGGAGAAGACCAGCACAGGAGCAGCTTTAGCAATACCGGTCAGAGACACTATAAGGTGCTCTTTGCTTTGCCACRTTTTGGTGCCAAAATTTGAATTCAGCTGTGGGAAACATGTAAGCATTTATCCCGCTTCACTGTGAAAAGCTGAGCTAAGAGAATATTGTCTCTGATTACAGACAATTACGCTTTGTTGCTTTGGTTTGGTTTTTCCAAGCTGCCTTTTGGCTCCCACACCAAGGTTTGGAGGGGCCAGTAATAGATTTTATTGGATCAACAGATATAGGCAGAAAAAAACAGGCGAGCTTTCAGACACCCCTAAGGAGGACATATATGGACAAAAGTTCATTTCTTTTTCTCCACCCGTAATATCTGATCCAGTAAAAGCTGTCTTTCTCCCTACATCTCCTCCCTCAGTTATGTCCAAAACCTACCACAACACCACCACAGCTCCCAGCTCCCGAGAGATGCCCGAAGTATGCATTGCTGGAGTGAGTTGCTTCCCTCTTTGCAGGGTTGCAGGATCTGACATGGGTTTCAGCAGGGCTCCTTGCACACAGCCTCGCAGCTGGCCTGGGGAGAGGCTTCTCAGGGCAGAGGAGCATTTGGAGAAAGAGTGATAAGCTGGGAGCCCACATCCACCTTGTGCACACAGGGAATCAGACCATYTTCCCCGCCTGGGGCTGCCACAGAGCATCTAAAAGTACACGTGGTTACCTCTGCCTTCGGCAATGGTCTTGCTTTTGTTTGGTGTCTCTCCTGGTTTGGTGGTCTGTGGGGAACCCAAAAGCAGCCCCATACCATGGCAGTGCAAAGACTAGATAGAGTCACTTGGACTAGTCCCCCCTGACTCCTGGGCATGCTGTTGAAAAGTCAGCAGCTAAGGAACGGAAGGAGACGGGACAAAGCTCCGCCAGAGGCCTCTCCACCCAGCTGTGCTGAATCAATCACCACCTCTTGGTTAAATCAACCAGCACTCTTGGTGCTACCTCTAAAAACCCTTCACACCCCAAGGTAGACTGACCTCTATTCTCCCATCTGCATGGGCAACACTGCCTTCCCAGGGCTAGTTCACCAAGCCATGACCCTCTCCTCTTTTGCCAGCTCCTTGTTTCTACACCGAGACAGAGAAATGGCTCTAACATGCCCACACTGGCAAGCAAAGACAGTTTGGAGCTGACTCTGTCCATGTGGACTCCAGAAGCCCATGGGGCAGGGCATGTGAGCATGGACGTGGTGGGAAAGCCAACGGGCTGCTCTGTGTCTGGCCCCAAGCTCGCAGGTCGCTGGCAGTGCTGTGTTGCACCAAGCAGGCAGAAACACACCACCCTTCGCTCCTCACCGCCCAGAGACATCCTAGCCACCCCTGCTGACTCAGCCACCCCTCCACCACCGCTCGCCCGAGAGTACCTGGCCATCGCTGCCTGTTGAGGCAGGGAGCTGCCTGCACTCCTCTGACCCCTCTACCTCACTGCAGATCAAGCCCACGCAAAAAACAACTTTGCTGCATACAGTTCTGTGCACCCTCCGGGCTTGGGGCCCCCTGCGCGGCTGAGACATGCTGGCCCGCTGCCATTCAGGTCTCCTGCRGCCCCTGCGGAGAAGGGGGGAGGCAGGGGACAAGGTGTTGGGCCCCCATGAGCTGCATCCCAGCCTGTGCATCAGGCTGCACATCTTGCTCTTTCGTGTCCATCCCAAATAGAGCATCATTCCCACTAAATTATGATGCAGCCGGGGAGGACGTGACCAATGTAAAAGAAATTTAAATTTACATTTGACATTTATGCCTGGATTGAGCTTTTGCGACAGAATTGGCTCAGTGACTCTCAGTACAGGGCTGGTCTTTGGCTATGCATTCCCCAGTCTTCACTGGTTAGGTTATTAAAAAAAAAAAAAAGATATTTAAATTCCTCTGCCTTTTTATTTAGAAGGCAGCTGAAATGCTCCAGACTTTATGTATCCATTCTCCTCCTCAAGTCGGAAGGCGTTGTTCTGTCTGGTATTTTATAGATCATACTCCCAAACCATCAAGTGAGGAGGAAAATGTTCCCTACCGGCAACTGGTCCTTGCATTGCCTTGAAGTGAGCATGAGGCCAGACAGGGCGTAGGAAGTCTTCAGTGATTCTCTTGAGAGTTTTTTCTATCTCAGAGAGCACTTTCTGTCTGTAAGCAAGACCTCAAGCCCTGCAGCCTCCTCCCAAAAGCACGTCAGAAAACATGCTTAGAACTGTCTTTTGGAAAGGGAAATTTTGCATCCTTTGTGGACTTTCATTTTTATAAAAATCACACCTTTCTTTACTTGCACAAACACAAAAAATAGCTCTCCCACCAGCAAACCTGTTTGTTTTTTTTCAAACACCCAGCTGAAAATAAGCAAAACAATGCATGGCTTTTTTAACGTAAGAAAAAAAAAATAACCCAAGGCTGAGGCTCCTTGCTAAGAACAATTTTAAAAAAGGACAGTTCTAAAGGTCCGAAAATAGATTTTTATAATTGGAAGTGCCTGCAAGGGCCTAAGTATAGCAGGCTTTATTACATCTCTGCCACCAGGTACTTAGGTGCTTCTCAGAACCTGCCATTAGCCAGGTCTGTTTAACAGGGCACACAATTTTTTTTTTTTGTGAAAACGCTGGCACGAGTTCACACGCAAGGAAGGTGCTGAGCCTTTGATCCCGAGCACCAGGCAGATCCTTGAAAATGTCACAGAGTGATTCATGTGCCCAAGAAAAGGGAGATCTTCTGCTGAAGAAAAGCAGGTGTGAGGCTGCTTCTAGCCAGGCTTTGTGCCGGTGGAGCAGAGCCACGAGACTGGGGATGCTGGGAGAAGAGCTCGGCAGAGCGGGATGCTCAGCTCCTGCCGTGGGGGCAGAGATCAGCTAGCCAAAACTTTCTCGGCCTCAGCACTGGTTTTCCCCTTCTTGCAATAAACAGGACGTTTTTTACTTGAGGTTTGCAAGCCTCATTTTGATGAGAGACCAAGTGACTCAGAACAGAAATAGTCCATATGAAAAAGATGGCAAGAGGGGGAAGACAAATTCTTTGATTTGGCTGTTTTAACATTGCCGGTGTGTTTGAGTAGGCGGTAGGGTGCCAGAATAGAAGGGATGACAGCGTGTCACCGTGCAGAAATACTTTGGGCTCAGAACATAAAGGCCAACATTTTCAAAGCTGGGGTCTAAAGTTAGGAACCTAAATCTGTCCAGGAGCAGCGTTAGACTCCCAGCAGTTAGAGAGCCCTGCTGAAGCCTGCAGAGTCTCAGTGCTTGTGAAGCGCCAAGCCACTGATTTAAGAGACAGGGAACTTCTACTCCGAGCTGGATGTCTAATCCTGCTGGGGCGCTCCGACGAAAATCCCAGTGCCGCTACCTAGGTTTGAGCATCCAGATGTGAGCAGGCTCAGCTGAGGGCAGAACAAAGCGGAGCGTGCTCTCACTTTGAAGAGACGCTGCTTCTAAATCTGCCTCTTTGGGGMGGAGGCTCCCTGGAGTATAAATCAATGGCCACGCTGCATATGTGTCTTGTAAATAAGTGCTGGAGAGCATCCAAGGCAGCCAGCTTCCTGGCTGAGGCGCCAAGAGTTGAACCCAGGCTCTCCGAAGTCTAAAGCGTCAGATAAGATAGCTTGGGTTAAAAAACTAACCATCTGTAGCTGGGGGCTGCAACGACCGGTAGCTTCTGCAATTCGGCTACAGAGAGTTAGCAACATTTTCCCTGCTGGTTTCAGGGACAGCTGTGTCTTTAAAATGCTCCAGCCTGAACCAGTTGGAAACAGGGTTGAAAATGCCAGACCTCTGCCAAACTCCCTGAACACCTCTAAGCCCTTGTTCACAGTCAGCTCGGCAGCCACGGACAAAGCCCCTAAAATTAGCTCCCAGGACTGCAGAGATCTCCCTGGAGGCAGAGGAGGGGAGATCATGGGCACTGAGCTTCCTGCAGGAGCTGGGTTTGGAGAACACCGCCAGCCCCGCTGAGAGGTTCACGGCTCCCTCGGGCCCCCTCATCTTCTGCTTAGCAATGCCACATCATGCTGGGTGTGCGGCAGGGCCCAGGGAGCTCTGCATGGGTCAGCCTGCTCCTCGGGGCAGCGCTGGTAGAGGACAGCAACAGGGAAAATGATGCAATGGYGTACAAATAAAGGAAGCAAAAAAAATGATATCACAAACCCCACAAACACAAGCCAAAGCTCAGCTCTGACATTTTGCCCTCTAAATGCTTTCGTGCTTAACATCGCTAAAAAGAGCAACTCGATTCCAGACAGCTAAGCATGGCAGAGCTGCCCTAATCCTCTGCCTGGTACTTGCCACTGCAAAAAGAGAGCATTTCTTCTCTTACGGTCTCACGACTGCTTAGCCTGCAGTGTAGCCACCACAGAACAYTGCCTCTGGGTGGGGGAGTTAAATATATTACTCTCCCTGACAACCCTCATCTCCTGCTTTCCTGCCATGCTTTGCAAGGGCCACGCTCTGTGGCCGCTGCTTCTTTCTGGATGTGCATCTCCAATTCCTTGAATCCGCAAGCCCTCCAGCGGGGCTGCTGCTGGGAGCCCCAGGACCCATCACCAGGCATACCCGTGAGGTGTTCAGCAAGGGAAGAGGGTGGAGAGGGCCAGCCCGGGGGCTGCCGGGGCCACATTTAGGGGCTAGGATGCAGAACTGAAGGGCATCACCTCTGCAAGCTGGGAAGGGCTCGAGGAGGAGCAAGTGCTGGCGCCGCTCRCCAGGCCCTGGCTGCGAGCGGCTGAAGTCTGTGGCCACTGGATGCCTCTTAACATATTCCAGTGCCCTCAAGACAAGGTAAATTGGTGGTTGAGGCAAAACTCAGTTTTGTGTGCAGTTGTACTGCGCTCCCTGAATTCTTGGTCAACCAATTTTTGTTTGTTTGTGTTATATACTCATTTCCCTTCCCACTTTAAAGGCCATTTTATGCTGGCAGAAGGTGCCATGCTGGCAGCTCTCGATGATCCAAGAGTTAAATTTAAGCCCTCAGACAGGTAAAGCAGAGGCAGCAGCTCTTTTCCCCCCCTGACCACCATGGCAGTGGCCCTGGGTTCTGCCTTCCCCAGGCCAGCCCAGAGGGAGCCCGTCCAAGTGGCCRTTTGCCCTGGAGCCTGTCTGCCAGCATCAATGYCAGACAGAGCCAGCAGCAGAGTTCRTATCACYRTGGGCAGCTGCATACCAGGGTCCAGCGAGGTAGGGAACCTGACTCTGCCTGGACACAAATTGAGTGCAGGGAGCAATATCCCATATCAAACTCCATTTGGCTCCAAATATGGACCAAGTCCCTCAAGTACTGATGTCCTTCCTGCCCCAAAGGGCGGTCCGGCAACCCTGACTGTAGGCAGCAGTGAGGTATCTGCCTTTTAATCTCTAATGCAGACAGTCTTAGGCCCTGAAGCAAGTCTTTATGTACCTTTCAACAGCTTTCCTACTTTTTTTGGATTTAACCATTGCTACTGTATCTTCAGCCACTCACTTTAATTACACTGACATCCAGCGATTCAYCCTGCTAAGCAAGGGGTGACCCCTGGGACTCACTGGCACAAGAAACCATGTACTGGCATTCCTCTTCTCTACATTACATATTTTTTTGTTTTTCACATTCCTCGAGTATGCCCTTTTCCCTGTGTTCTGATTCAGCACAAAGCCTGCTAGACCTTGTTTGTATCTATTAATTAAGCTTCTCTCTCAGGCTACATCCATCTATGACTTTGCACTCTGCCCAGGCACTGAGCAAGCATGATCAAGACCTGTCTGTGTGCAGAGTTGAATGAAAGCTGCTTCAAAGGAGTTATCACCTTGAAAAACCCAAGCTCAGGTTACTGTAGGGTCAGTGCTATCCTATGGCRTCTGATCAGTTCAGAGTTCAGACAGTATATCTGTATCTGGCTGCAAAATACCTTGTAGGCATGCCCATAGCCCCAGGTCTGATCTAAAAGTAGTCATTCACCTAACTCCTTTACACTTTTTTGTTCCCTGGCAGGTTTTTGCCAGTAAGCTTTGACAATCCCTTAATKAATCATTTCAATCAGTTTAGTTACCAGTTTGCTGCCTCATTTGGAGGCGTTCCGGCAGATCGACAAGATCCAGCTTCCCCTTCTGAAGACTGGGTTCTTTGGAACCCACCCTGTTGCAAGCAATTAGACAATTAATAGTTCCAGTTTCAATTAGTTGTCAGTTGATCCCATGCCCTTTATGTATGACATGCTTGCCCAGTTCCCACTGTTCCTAGCCTGCTGGTTCCCCACTGTTTCTTGAAAGCAGCAGGTACGAGTATTTTCCTGTTTTCAGCCCCCTTGTTCTCCAGCTGGCTCCCCACTCCCTGCTCCCCACTCACCCACAGACTCCAAGGTCTCAGTTCCCATCAAGAGGTGACAAAGTGCTCATGTTTACAAAACCACCTAACATCCAAGACGAAAGTGTGAGCTCTTCTGGAAGCCTGGGTGAGCATGGGAAAGGGGAATGCTATTTGTCGTGGCACCAGCGAAGGAAAGCACAAGCAATCTTGGACCATCCCCAGCTGCTTGCCTGCAGCAGGATGGACACTTGCCACAGAAGCACTGACACCTCCTTGGGGTTACACAAGGTTGTGCACTGTCCTCGGAGTGGTGCTCCGCTAGGTGCTCTTGTTAGGAGTTCAGCCACTAATTTGCTCCAGCGTAGTTCAGATATTTCTGCCTAGCCCTTGGTAAAATATTTACTATGCCTTCTTATCACTTCCCTAGAAGGTTTTGTTGGAGCTGACTGATGCATTAATTCCTTCAGGATCTAACTCGGGGTTTTTCTACACAGTCTTGGAACATGTCCAAGAGCATTAAGAAAAAAACCTTCCTTTCTCAGTCCATTCTTTTAGGCAGAATTTCGCCTGAAACCTGGATTCCATCTGGCATCGAGATGGCTGCACAGAGCCACCCTTCTCTCTCATGAGRATGGCTGCAACTGTTGGTTTGTATGCAGGCAAAAGCATCCCCTAATAAGCTAATTGTCACATCTCCCAGAGCAGGATAATAATTAATGAGCTTAAGTAGAGTGAGGGAGAGCCAAGTTAGAGACTGGGGAATGCTTTCTAATGCTAAGGGTGTGAGGCGGTGGCACAGGATGCCTGGGAAGGCCACGGGGCACGTTTAAGAAGAGGTGATGCACATGCCTGTATGGGGTAGGTGAGCCCAAGCCGCAGGGYCTGGAAGCACCATGTGGGCTCTCAGGTTCCTTCTGCCCCTGGTTTGCTGTGGTGCTKCCCTTCTGCATCCCACTCTTACCACAAACACTTTCCACCAGCTCRTTGCTTCCCATTATCCCTTCTAAGAAACTCCCGTTCCTCCCTTCCAAAGTCACGTTTTGGTCTTTGCTGTACCTCTCACTGGAATCATGTCTGTGTTTTGCCCATCTGTTCTTCTTCTTGATATCCTCATATGGGAAGATGCTTATGGTGCAGCTGCGATTGGGTTATTTGTTAGTGCTTCCCCAGCTTCATTACATCTCTGTTGTAATTTCAGCTTGACACTCCAAAGGGTTCAGCAAGGTGCTATCGATGCTGGATCTCATCCAGTCATGCGAACAAGCAAGCCTTCACTCAGGATTATCACCAAGAAATTCCTTCCTAGGATAAATGAATGACCGATGATGATGAACAGATATAGCGTGCCATTGTCTGGTGGTGTTTGGTAACTATCAGAAAGTTTTCTATTCCATTTAAATAGAATTTCTTATGAAAAAGCCCTTGTGAGCCAAAGCGTTAGACAAAGGCCACATTCAGCTCTTCCAAAACGTACATGAAAATTGAATTAACATCCTGTATGTTATACACAGTACCTGTGCAATGGAGCGGCTCCCAGGCAGGCTAAGACAGAACAATGTCATTGTTTGTTCCCCACAGACCCCCTCCAAAATCGTCACCTACATGATGGGATCTTTCCACAYGACATTTGCCAGAGGACAGATCAGCTGCAGCACGGGGCACAGGCTGAATCCGGGAARCCTTCGCCACAGTGACGGGCCAAACCGTGCAAACCCAATACATAAAAACTCAGAGCTGATGTCTGAAAGCTCCATTTTGTGCCTAAATGGCACAATATTATCTCCATCCCTGGCTTCCAGGACCTCACTGTCCTCTCCCTCTCTCAGCCAGAATGAAGCAGTGGTCATTGACTTCTCCGTACTCAATCTCACACGTGTCTCCATCCACAGCAGACCTGCACATGCCTAGCTGCAGTATGGATGATCATAGCACCCAACCGTTACTCCCCTGGGGAAGTAAGGAAGCAGAAGGGCAGGTGAACACCAAGTCTGCACTGTTTGAACTGAACTGTCCTCTTTCCACACCTGCATCAGAAATGAGACCCCAGCCAGCACTCAGGCAACCCCTCGGTGGTTGGGAGGGACAGAAGGTGGGGTGGAAGCCGGAGGGAGAGCAAAAGTCCTCTCTGCGTCCTTCCTGGCTGCCCACTCGGGGTCTTCTCAGATGGTCAGGTGCCACTTTTCCTTCACCTCCTTGTCCTCCTGCTCCAGCAGCCTAACCGAAGGGCAAGATGGTGGTGGGCTGGGGTAGGGTGGCAGAGGGGAGGGAATGAGGTCCTTGCTGCTTGCCAAGGGCACCACCTCCCAAGTCCTTGCTCACCCCTGTGTTTTTTTGTTTGCTTTTTATTACAAAATTCGACACACCGATCAGCCTGTTGTCAGGGTGCCAGCCATTGTATTTGGCGGTGGAAGGAGAGGATTATCATTAGCCCTGCATTTGCGTGCAGCTACCCCAAACAAGGATTAGCACATCATTCTACTAACACATAACCCAGGCAGCGCTGCCTGCTCTAGGAAGCGGGCAGTCTGGCCTTGAGACAGTGTCTCACAGGTGAGTAAACAAAGGGAGGGAGAGCCAGACAGGAGGGCAGGGACCGGGGAGAGGAGAGAGATGCAAACACCTAAGCCCAGACACAGCAGCCTCAGCAGCCAGAGGTAGAAACCACAACCTGGAGTCATCTCCTTTGACCGAGGCTTATCCAGGAGCACCCCACATCTCCRCTGACTGGGCTTTATCTGGTAGCACTCGTATGTCCTTCACTGTCCCAGGTTTTTCCAGGAGCTGCCTCTGGTCTCCATCATCCATTGGCCAGAGCTTGGAGCAGGAGGAGCCACAACCAGAAAGTGTCTTTTTTTCCATGGATGCTTTGGGAGCCCAGCTTAGAGGAAAGGTCATTTTCCACTGTGCAAAAACTAGGCCAGAGGGATCTGGCCCTTGTAAAATAATCCCAGGGATCTACCATTCCTGCCATCACCTGCTAGCATGGGCCCAATCCTAAAGTATCTATTCATAGGCAAAGGTGTCAGTGTTTGGTAATTCCCACTGTTTGTCAGTCCATCCGTGGGCCTGCCACCCACCAGTGTCCCATTAGATMCCTTGTTCTGAAAAGGCAGCATTTCAAAAGCAGAAGAACCCCAAAACATTACTCACCAAAGCAGACATTTTCTGCAAGCATTTTTTCATTCAGATTAAAAARCCATTTTTCATTAAAGCTTTTTTTAAATTTTTTTAAGGTGTGGGGAAAAATTTGATTGTGAAAATAGATGTTGCCCGCTATGATGGCAACATAGCAGTGAAATCTGCTTTCAGGATTAAGCTACTTGCAAGCAGGGGCATGGGGCAGACAAAGAACAGTTTTTCCTTCCCTCTGTGCTATGTTCTTTTCCACAGCTGGACAAGCGAGTTGTGGAGCAATTTGAAATCACTTTCTTCTGGAATATCAAACACTTCCCAGGCTTTGAAGACTAAGTGTCTTGCCTTGATAACTGTATTTGGAGAACTGACTGACCATGGTAGACTTTCCAGACGAGTTCTCCATGCAGGTTAAGGTGTCTTTGCGGAGCTTTTCTGGGGATCCAGCAGCAGAATAGGAAAATAATATTTTCCCAAGTAGAAACAACACCAGCTGTGGTGGGGTATGCTTCAGAAAATACCATGAAAGTGAGAATGCAACTGTGGAAAACAGGAAGCTTGGGAGAGCTCAGATTTCAGGACTGATAGGGAAGCCTTGTGGAGGAAAGGGAGAGGCTGGGGAAGGTCCGCAATCTCTAGGTCTAACACTTAGGTTGGGTAAGAGGGACTGAGGTTTGGGAACATTTCTGTTTGTGAAGAGAAAATTATTTTTGCATGCAGAACAGATAAGAAACCAAACAAACGAGGCTTATCCAAACCTTGAAGAAATGTTTAATATTCACCATCCTTTTGAGGGACTAAATTTAATCTCTGGCATGTTTCATCCAGATAAAGCTGGCATTCATGCTGTACCAGAAAATAAGCCTGCCTCCCCATCTTGATTTTTTTTTCCTCTGTTTGAAATGCTCGAGCTGAATATGTTTAAGTCAGGACAAATTTTCAAATGCAAACAGAAGACAGGACCCCAATTCCCAGTGAAAGACTGTGCAAGTTATGTACCTAACAYAAAGTTTTTGTGCTTAAAAGCTCTCCTCGCTATGACCAGTAAAACACCCTTTGTGTTACTTTCATGTGACAGAGTCTTCTTCTAGCTCTTTGCTGACTGAATGAGGACTAGGCACTGTTGAAGATGTTTGGGAGAATATAGTCCATGGAGTGTCAAGTCCAAACTGTGACACAAAGCAGTATTTGGGTCATTGACCCATGGAACATAACACAAAACTCTCAGTTTAAGTAAAAAATGACATTGAGGTAAAAGAATCAAATAAAAGTACCACACTCTGGAAGTGTCATCTGTCAGACAGTCACCTTGTGTGGTGCCTTTCAGGACCTTCTGGTGTGCCAAAAAGAAGAAAGATTGCTTTCATTTATTCCATGCCAGATAATTAAAAGTCAAATATGTGCACACCAAAAGACATATATGCAATTTAAAATTTATTTCATCCTGGATACTGGACTTAGATCCTTAGATGGTGTAAATCCACACGGCCACATCGTTCTCAAGTGGGCTTCGCTGTCACTCAAGTTAACACCCCGTCTCTGCCCATAGCCCCCTCTCTATGAAAATTTTGTGATTCTCCTTTTGCGAGCCCTCCGAGAAGTTAAATGGATTGGTAGTATATAGCAGTCGTAATTCCTCATAGCTGTGGTATTCCCTGGTCAGCCTCCTTTTTTTTTCCAGCTGGGGACAGAAAAAAATTCAGTGGCCTCAGCTGCTGAGCRATACCTTCCTGCTTCCAGCATTAGGAGTAGCCATTCCCAAGTGCCAGCCTCTCTTCCCAGCCTGCAGCCCCATTTCTGCTTGAAAGCCTTACTTCTGCAATTGAATTTTGCCAGGTKGGTGCCTTCTTGCAAACCGCCTTGGGGTCAAGACCTCTGGTTTAGGAACAGCTATRTTAGATGCCATAGGGTTTATACCCCTTCCCAATACATAATTTTCCAGTCCTTCCCACCTCAAGTCTTGCAGTTCACATCAGCACTAGAACTGTCAGCTCCTTTTAGTAATTCTCCAAAATTTGTGGTTTGCTCGCATATTGTGTCATGGGGTTTTACAGGATAATTCCACCAAGAATCACAAAACCGACACTTTTTCTCAGTTTGAGGATGGAATGGCTGAGTTTAACTTCCCTGCCCCATTCTCCATCCCCTAAATCTCTCTCTCATGCCTTTTTTATTGGTCTCCTCTGTAGCCTTCTTTTTACCTGTGCAGTTTCACCTGATAAGCATCATTAAGCCATTTATATATATTTATATATTTACATATTTCAAAAACATAAAAGTGATCTAACCTCTCAGGAAAAGCCACACACACAACTCTTTTTGGCTCCATTTTTACTCARCTTTGTCTCGGTTGTAGTTAGTGGTTTGGCAGATCTTTGTATATTTTTGGATCAAACACTCACGCCAGGGAACACAAAGGGTCCTGGTATGAAATTCAGAGGAAGACCTCAAAGARGGTTATTTATTTTTGTTAAAAATAGTTCAGCCCATCTCTATCTGTATTGAAATTGGCAAAAGAATGGGTATGATTTTCATTTTTTTGTAATGCTTCATTTTAAACATTTGATAAAAATAGTCAATAACAAAAAAAGCCAGTTTATTTTTACTGCAATGCAAATTTTTTCTTTGCTGTTCAAGTCCTAGATGACAAATATAGGCCATGGGGACAGCATGCTAAGAGGAAAAGCAGAAGATTTTTCCTTCTCATTTCCACTAAACTGAGCATGTAACAAAAAGCCTGCTAACCCCTTCATCTGATATCTTCTTTCTCCTACCTATACACCACCTCCAGTCCCATCTTTATATATATTTCCATGCTCATGTCTGTGCTGGTAACTTTCTTAATTAATTCTGTGTTTCTCTCAGGAAGATTTATCTTTGTAAGACTTTTGCGTGTCCAGTAACTACCATCCCACCAAACAGCATAGCCTAAGACATTGTTTAAGAAGGGCACCTCTCAAGTTTTTCATGTACTCCTGGATCACGTTTTTCTCTAATTAATGTTCTGCTCCTGAAAACTTTGGCCCATGGTAAGAATCCCATGAAGGGTATGGTGGAGAAAGCGGTCTTTGTGGCAAACGGGAGGTGTCCCCTGTGTGATCTCCTTCAAGGCTTCCTCATCTGCAAGGAAGGTGGAAGGCTAAACCTTCTGGGTGCAGGCATTAGTTGCCAAAAAACACTTAGGCCCCACCAAAGAACCATGTGGCCATGCAAATTTACACATCTTAGGGACAAAAGCTACTACCCAGAATGAGGTGGCATTTTAATGTGGTGCATAGCTTTTAGAGCATCCATATCTCACCTCAGATCCGTAAGAAGTTAGCAGTTTTGTCAGGAACATCTAAGGACACTCAAGCTCCACAGTCAGCAGTGACCAGGAGCAGCAGCCCTTCAGAGGACTGTGAAGGGTTGTGCTATATAGGACCATGCCAGATTGTGTGTGGTGCTGTACAAACACAGCAGAACAAAAGTTAATCCTTGCCCTGAAGGGTTTCGATGAGAGGAGAAAAGATTCTTTGCRAAAAAGCCTCACCCCAGACATTCAAGTGCACAGGAATGAGTCATCTGGTCAAATGGTGTAGTGGTACCTGAGAAAGAGGTGGTTTCTCAGAACTGTGGCAAAACCCCTCCTGCCACAGATCATTTAGAGCTCTCAAACTGCACTGAAGCATATCTTACATTAAAAAAATAACCCTAATGTGTTTTTTTTACTGGCAGACTGCTGTATGCATCATCTTSCGCCATGACCAGCACATTAGTGCTGTATTGGTGGGTGTGGAGGACATCAGGAAATCACKGTGTGTATTTTTAGGTCACTTGAGTTCTGGCAGTATATACCCTGGGATTTCAGCTCAGTCAACTTCCAGCTATATCATCTTAAACCATGCTGAAGGAAATGGATATACTCTTCCATTTGATACTTTCCACAATAAAGCCAGGGAATTTCTCATAAATCACATCCTTGCTAGAGCAAACTGTGAGGTTGGGGAAGGGATAATGGCAACAACTTTGATTTATTTTTCTTCGACTAGCTTACATTTCTGATCTTCACAAAAGGACTTAGAAACTGCAAAAAACTTTCCATAACGTAATGCAGTCATCCAGAAACCAGACAAATGAAAACCACAGGTTCAGCAGAGAGACCTTGCCTTTCTCCACTGTGCAGAGGGTTATATCTTTTTCCCAGGAAGCATATTCAAGAGTAGACCATGCACACCGCACAAAGGAAAGATCACATTTCCTTCCCAGGTTCCTTTTGTTAATAATAATTATAAGCTAACACTTAGCCTTGGAGTCACATGTCTACTGGTGAGAGATGGGCTCTGTCTCTAATCCTGGTCCTCCTCTCCCATTATTGTTTCATTGACTACTATTGACTTTATAGTGCGGCTGGAAGCCAGAAATGAATGGGAGAATTGGAATGGTAAAACTGGTGGGGCAGGTTTCCCTGGCCAATGTTGCAACAGGCAAAAAATAAATAAATAAATTAAATAATGTCATTTATCAACAGCCAGGATCCAGGTCCTTCTAGGGTCACTGTGCACATATGTTGCAGCTTGAAGACAATGGCCTGGAAGACCTATTCGAGTCTTGGAAGTGCAATTATATTTCCATAGTCTCACTCCACACCTGAAGTTAGCCCAGTCTTACACGGCCTCTAGATTCACCAGCAAATGCCCAGTTGAAACAAAGTCAACTTCAAATCTGTTTTTTTCAAATCAGACCTTTAGATCACCTCAGATGCTACTAATTCAGCAGGACAGTGAATGAAAATCTCCAGGAGGAACTTCCTGACATGAGGGAGTTGCTGTCATGTTACATTCCGGACAGGAGAGCCAGAATGGGACAGAGAAAATGATCCCATTCTGTGATCTTGCTGCCACTGTCTGAGGGTCCAGATTCTCAAGCTGTATRAAAGGGCCCTTCGTATCACAGTTATTTAAATGCATGAGCTGAGATTCTGTCCCAAGATCTTCCTCAGCTGTTTTAGTGACCCATACTTAGTGTGATCTACTACATTCCCGTCACATGGAGGGATTAGGTTCTGCAAGGAGAGGATGCAGAAATGTAACGTGCATGCACCATGAGCATCATTGGCTTTGCTCCACTATGGATAGCAAAGCTGCCCCACASAAGACAAGTATAGGGTCTCTTCTGCTGAGACTTCAAAGAAAGCTCTGAACTATCCYCCTCTGCCTCCTTGAGATAGGCAGCAGCCACCCCAAGCCATATAGTAGTTTACTCCAAGGATGTTGTGGGGCTGAGGGCAAGGATTTTCCCCCTACTTCRTCTGGGGACATCTGAGTCTGGATCAGAGAATGAAGGGAGATGGAGACAAGAAACCAACCCCTCTGGCTGAGAGCGAAGGGATCCAGCAGGTACTCAGCCCCTTCCCCTGTGGATAGAGTCCCATGTCTGGCGCTGGGTAGGGAGAGAGGAGAGGTCACCATTAAATCAAACTGGGCATGGATACTACAGCTCCCAGGAGAGGCAGCAGTCCTGTGAAGAGTGTGATGATACAGCTTTTAACAAATGCTTCAGGAAACAATTCTGATTTTAAACAAACACTCCAGCCGGACCAGACAGAACTGCTTCCAGCAGTCGGGCTCTAGTGTGCTCTGGAAATCACACCTCCTTAAAGGCAATTGGAGCCACTTACCCGAAAATGAACTTACCTAAAGTTTCTTTTGAGATGTGAGGTTCTCGTAACAGTAACCAATGATCCCAGTAAATTCTTCAGGGTACTTCAATCAGAGTGACATAGGGTGCTAGTCTTAACATATAGCTATCCATCCACTGTTCAGAACTACAAGTGACAGTCTCTAAATTCAGAAAGAGTTTCACCCTTTATGCAGTAATTTCATGTAATGACCTGATCTTGGCAGAGAAGAGGAACTGATCAGTGACCAGATTAGTGGTTGCTTACATCCAAATAATCATGATTTGACTGTACTTGCTACTGTTTATTCAAATTAAACTCAAACTCAATACTACATGTGGATGGCATGAAGTACTGCATGTGGATACTTAGGACAAGTTCCATGAACCTGAGGCTGGTTAGAAGAAAGAATTTYGAAGAGAAAAAAATAATAGTCAGGAACTTGTTCAGGGACATGTTGATGGTAATGCTGCAAAATGAACTAAGAGGGATTCTTGAACTCACCAAGGAAATCAAATTGCGAAATGGATGAGGACATTGGCATGAAGAAAATGGGGTGGGAAGTCATATCCCTGGAGAAAATAACAGGGATAACTGCACAATAGGTACTGGATTGTGCATTCTTCTAGCAAGTCTTATTGGTGACTGTAAATGGGAAAATTCCTGATTCAACATCACATGGAGCAGCACAGTTAGCAGAAGATTTGGGGGACCCTTGGAAAGCAGCCAAAGAAGAGCAAGGTTCTAATTACCTACYGACAATCCCTTTAGCCCCATCAGTGACAGAACGCAAGGATGAACTAACTACTGGTTAGCTGAGGGAGGTGATGCTGAAGGTCTGGGTTTTGCAGGGCACTAGGTCACATCCCCTGTATAAGCAGGATGACAGGCGTATTGCTGGTGAGGAGGGAGAACTAATCTTTCTAGCCTGAGTCTAGCAGCAATCAAGGTATTACACAACACAAGAACTGTGGGTTAAGGAACTACAAACAAGCTTGGCATGTTGCAAAATTATTTAATCATGTGACAAAGAATTTGAAGAGAAGACATTTTCCATTTGCTTTTATGTAGACTTGAGGCGTCTGGGTAGCAGGCAAGAGGAATTGGAAATTCTCATTAGTGAGAAGAAATGTGATATAATCAGCATTACTCAAATCTGCTGGTTTCAATTTGCATGATCGGAATGTTAAAATAACTGGTTATAACCTGCTTAGGAAAGATAGAGTCGGTAAAAATGGACCATGTGAATCATGCCATAAAATCAGACCATAGAATAGGAATTACTCCACAGTCTCCATGAGAAATGCATGGAAAGAAAGACGGTGTTGCAGGGGACTTCCGTATGCTGGAAGCTCCAGAGAGCCACTGAGAAAGCATCCTGATTTGGGGAAAACCACAGGCTGTTTTCTAACACAAGAAGCCAACATGTGGTAACTCTTCTGGACCTTGTTCTGACAGACATGAATTAATTACTGGGCTGAGAGTTGACGGTTGTCAAGGGAACAGTGAGGATGACCTGATTATATGCAATATGGGCAAATAGAGGGCTGTCCCTAACAGTTATATGTGCACCAGAACTTCAAATGAGCTAATTTCTCAAACCCCAAAAAATTAAGATTTAACTTGATTGYGGGGAAAAACTGAGACAGGAAAAAACATGAGTGAAAGTAGGAACATCCAGGAAAATTGTATTAGGTGGCCAATAGCTGCAAGTCTACAAAAGAGAACTACCACAACATCAGGCAAAATCTTTGTAGTAAAGTTGAGAGTAGCAATAAGGAATAAAAAAAGATTTTCAGTAAACAGATGAGAAAAGAATGGATTTTTAAAACTTCAGAGTTTTAAAACTGAAGCTTTTAAATGGTAAGAGTATCTAGGGGAAAACACACGGCCAGTAGGACTCAAAGCAACTAGAAGGACATTTTCAAAAGGATATTCAGAACAAAGAAAACTGCAGTAATCACTTAGGCTCATTACTGGATGAAGATAGTAAAAGCAGTAATGATAACATGAAGAGGCAGAAGCAGTTCAGTAAATATTCTTGCTTTGGTGTTAAAAGTCTTTGGAAGTTAAATGTCTATTAAAGACAAAGCATTTCTAAATCAGCAGACCTAAATAATCTGCATTCAGGAATCATAAAATTGTTAGCTGAGGCCTGTTGGGATTAATTTTGAAAGTGTCTTGTGAAATGGGAGATTCCAGAAAACGGAAGGAACATTAGCACGATGCCAGTTCAAACAGGGCAAGCTGGATGAGCAAGGTAACTATAGATCACTTACCCGAACCCCAGTCCAAGCAAAATGGAAAAACTGACATGAGACTGAACTGATAAAGAATAAAAGGACAAAAAAAAAGGCAATTAATTCCCATAACATGGCATTGTGGAAAGTATGTCTCACTGAATAAATATAATAGTGGGCTTTTGATGAGTTTACAGGAATGGCCAGTAAATTCACTAGTCAACTGCTATGTGATAGTCCTTGATGAAGTGTCTCCCTTAGCACTGCATAACAGCCCGATTACAAATTAACATAACCAAACATCAGGAAAGCGCAGGTGAAATGGCATGAAGAACAAAGTGACTGACAGATTTAAAGCAGCTTTCAACAGAGAGCTCTTGCTGAAGGAGGATGTGTTGTTGGTGAGAGTGGTAGTAGGCTCTGTGCTAGTCAACATTTTCATCAATGAGCAGGAAGCTTGAAATTACCACTGGTAATCATTTGTTGATGACACAAAGATTGGCAGATGGATAAACAGTGTCGAAGGCATGGCAGTCACACTGCCTGACTGTATCACTTGATAAATTAGGCCCTTCAAACAACACATGTTTAATGAAGCAAATGCTAATGTATGCATCTAGGAACAGGGAATGCAAGCCTTTCATACAGCCCGGGGACGACATTCTGGAAAGGGATGATTCTGAAAAAAATTAAGGGGGAGAAGAGGACAACTGAACTTACCAAGTCTAGGGCTCTCTTAGGGCTAATACAATCCCTTGTGATATAAAACGGCTCATAGAAGAAGGCGACCTTTCTCTGGCACTGCTGAAAAAATGCCAGAATGCTGCAGTCAATTCTGCTTGCAGTTTTTAGAAGATGCTTGGACCTCGAGGGCAGGTGCTTATAAAAGAACCACACAGAAGTCTCTATGGATGCAGAAAATTTTCTTATAGAGTGTGACTTAGAAAAGAAAAAAAAACTAGGCTGCAAGGGACAGCTTCAGGCCACTCAAAACATGACCAACTTCAAAGTTAGCAAGTTACTCAAGGCCTTATCTGCCCAAGTTTTGAAAATCTCTTGCAATCTCCAGTGCTTTACCACTCTCCATAATGAAGACTTTATGTCCCGTCAGAAAATACCCTTCTGCAACTTGCGGCTATTGCTTCTCATCCTTCCATAGTGCCCCTCCATGAGAAGTCTGTCTCCACCACCCATTAGGCAGTGGAAAACAGCAAGCAGCTCCTCCCTAGTCTTCGCTTCTCCAGGCTGGGCAATCCCAGTTCCCTCAGCCTCTCCTCACACACCATATATGTTCCAGCTGCCAGCTATTTTAGTGGTCCTCTGCTGGATTCTCCCCAGTTTACCAGTATCTTTCTCGTACTTATAGAGCTCTATTTGTTTTGCCTATCTAAAGCCAGAGTGAGAGAAGATTTAAAGACATGAGGCCTCTGTAAGCCAGAAGGAAAGGAAGATCAAGGATCTACAGCTGAAAGCCGAAGCCAGATAAATTGGATTACAGTGTGGGTGCTTAGCTACTAAGCAGCCAGTGCAGGTGTTGGATTCTCTATCTCTTGACGTCTTCAAATCAAGGCCAGATGCTTGTCTGGACATTATTCTTCAATCAAACAGCACAATCTTGCCTGGGCTCAAGGCAAAGCTAACAAGACCTGAAATTGTGAGTTGGTGATATGTGGACTGCAGGACCCAGCTCTCTCCAAACTATGAATTGTTTTCAGAATAGTGCATTCAAGGTCCAAGCCACTGTAAATTCACAAAAAAAAAGCCCAGACTGACTCATGGGAGAAAAACGATAAGCAAAGAAGAAACCAAATATACTAATATCGGATAGGAGAAAGAATTTTGTAATAGTGAACGTCCCTGATTGAGTTTTCCCTGGTTGGACCTTCACTGGACTTCTGGGGGCCTGTGTCTCAGGAGGCCTTGTTGGCCTCTCAGAAGAAGATCCCGCAGCTGAACAACCTTTGGCCCTAAGGACTAGATGCCCAAGACATTCCAGTTCCTTAAAAATACTATCTTCTGTAACCAAAAGCGTGTGATTGACTTGAGGCTACAGTTTGCATTTTCAGGGATATATAATAGATGTATATACACAGAGGTATGCTTTGCACAGAGATCTTGAACACCATTTGTCTTTATTCAAATGGTAGAGGTGGCATACTCAGGCCTCAGAAGACAACTTCCTGAAAGGAGCACCTTCCCTTGTTGCTTACCCACAGGGCCATGAAGCGAATCTGTGTCAGGTTAGATTGTAATCTCAGATTTAGGAGATTTACAGACTCAGTCAGTGGAAGGAAGAGTTGATGTGATTTACCCAAGCTTCTGTGATGCATTTGGCTTGGTATCACACACTATTTTTATTAAGGAAATATGTAATACAAGGCACCCTTGAAACAATTAACAGTCAACTAATAGGTAGGGTTTCAAGTGTCATTCTAAATGGGGAGCTGTTTCTCACCTATTTCCTGCAGAATTCCCCCAGACATCAGCTCTAGACCCTCTGCTATTTAACATTTTTATTGATGCCTGGAAGAAGACATAACTCCATTAATAATAAAGTCTCATCCATCCTTAGAGAGGTGTGACATATGTGTTAGGCCTGACAAATTGCCCTCTAAAAAGCCTATACTTCTCCAAAACTTAGAGGGAGGCCAGAAAACSGGCTCAGACCAGAGGTGTAATTTTAGGTAGCTAGTTAGGCTAGATGGATCCCACGCTTAGACATTGAGTTGACACTTATGGTGAACTCCGCAAAAAAGAGAAGGATGTTTTGATCAACATCTTCAGGGGAAAAGAAATTTGACAGTTATCCACTAGACTGAAAAGCCTGTAAAGACAAAGCAAGATCTTGTATCTGGCAAAGAAAGAGGCAAACTAGAAGCGAGGCAGCAGACAACTAGTTACTGGAGCCATGCACTGAGAGTTGTGATGAATTCTCTGCCATGGACAATCTTTGAATCAAGGCTGTCTGCTTCCTAAAAGCTCCTCTGTAATCCAAGCAAGTGCAAATTCAAGGTCGCTCAGTAGCTTGTGGCATGTGTGAGTTAAAACTAAATGATCCCATTCTGACCTTAAAAACCTAAGAGTCTTTTTATGCCATACCTGCAAGCTCTGCAGTTCTTRGCTTTGGAAGGGGTCTCCTTCTGCTGCAGTTTTTATTGAAAGGATAAAAGTGTAACTGCTTGGTTGTTTCCTGTGATCTGGCAAGCAATGTCAACTCATGATGGCTCTGAAGAGGGCATCTTTTTGTCCAGTG
Organism: Oceanodroma leucorhoa; assembly: GCA_030449065.1. Taxonomy (NCBI): domain Eukaryota; kingdom Metazoa; phylum Chordata; class Aves; order Procellariiformes; genus Oceanodroma; species Oceanodroma leucorhoa. The sequence goes on along the minus strand of JASVER010000006.1, from coordinate 9,811,825 downwards.
GTAGTGACTAGAAGCAGAGATGGCCATATAAACACAACAGTTTGACATTGCCCATAGTATGATCTTCCGTTTGACATTTTTGAGACTGTTACATCTGTATTGGCTGAAAGATTGCTGTCTGGGAAGGGGGAATTGRAGGCTTCATCAAACTGTAGAGCAACAAGCACCCAGGCCAAAATGCAGGCTGTAGGCATGGTAGGAGGAAGCTGGGCATTTTATGTGGAAGTTTAGAGCTCTGCTAATTGATTGTCTGGTCTTGCACTTCCTACTCAACAAACAGGTGGCTCTAAGAGCTCTTCCAGTGGAGGCTCACTGCAGGGATTTGGTACAACYCTCCAGGAGAAAAGTTGAGCATTACTGGAGTTTTACTTAACAAGTGCTTTGCTAGTGTAAGAGAACACAGAATGAGCCGAAGCTTTCACAAGTCTTGCTTTCTTGTACTTTGTGCTTATGTCTTTTGGTCCTTTTTTACATTAGTTACAGGTCCTTTTCTAAAGGACTATTTTCAGGACATTAGGAGGTGTCCCATAGTCACACTATGTCTTATGTCTGGTGGTGCACAAAATACATGTGTACCTGCTGGAGAAGGCAACAGTTGTCTAGCTGTTGAATGGTAGGCTTGATGACCAGAGAGATGCTGTTATGCTCCAGCACTCTGGTGAGGCCCCCCTTCCCAGGGCTGGCATTCCAGGCTGCAGTCTGACTTTCCCTGTTCTCTCTTATCTCAGAGACACTCTGGTATGCTGCAGAATCAAATATATCGGAGAAATTCTATCAGCCAGAACAATAGGTTCGCATTTCTAGCTCGAACCTGTGTGTTGRGAAGCAGTGATTCATACACAGTATTATGGAGAATCATGCGAGGAAACCAGTACCCAGCGGTATACACACAATAGGACTAGCTATACACACCTTTTATTTCCCACTTCATGTTAAAATTCAATCTTCCTTCTATGAGAACAAGCATATGCATTCTTACCGTGTCACAGCCACTCCACTAGGCTATTCAGCAGGACAAATTCAGAACAGTAATAGCTGGAAAATAACCATTATATTCAGAATTTACACAAAACCGTAAGCTCACTCTGCAAAGAGGTGACTTTGTTTTCCCCTCAATCTGGTTTTGATGTTCTCTTTCTCCTTCCTTTTATGCAAAGCTCTCCACCCCAGAAGGCAGGCAAGCAGCCAATCCACCTCTCTGCCCCACTCCAAAATAAATGTTAGATGCTAAAGAATGCACAAAATGGAACTGTGAAARGGTTTGTAAAAAGGGTTGCTGTTTTGATTTTTTTTCTAATTTTGAGAAGTTTTGTGTGTTTTCCACAGTGCACTCTACTTTGTTCCACCGAGGTTCCTAAACTGTGGCTCAGCCTGACCATCTGACAGGTCAGAGGATGCCTGCCACACAGATAGAGCTGACGATACACTAAAAATGCCACACGCCTTTCCTCTGCTACATTCCGACGACGACGAAAACAACATACCGTGGGCTGATAAAACGAGCACTGCGTTGAGAGATTTGTCCATTGGACAAAGATATTGGATACCTCTGTGGTAGATCTGAAACGTTTCTTGTTAGATCCATATTCAGGGTGATGCAGAACTGGCATAGCTCCACCCAAGACCAGATTCTCAGCTGGAAAAAATCCCTTGACTGCAGCAGAGCTAAAATGATTTGCAGCAGCTGGGGATATAAGCCTACAGTGCACAAAACAGTGTGCGTACACATCAGATGCTCTGCTTGCCCTGCGCAAACCAGGGAGTTTTTACTTGCTGGCGTTGTTCACTGGCCACTTTTCCTTTCTCTGAACTGGTACGTCTCACCATTCCGTGTCCCAGATTTACGCTGTTATAAGAAGACTGGGAATTACTGGGCTTGAGTGGTGCTTGTTACTACTCTTACAGAAATGCAGTCCAAAGAGCCCGCACTATGAACACCAGCCTCTCAGCTAAGCAGACACCATCCCAGTGYGCAGTCAGGAGAAGATGTGAAGTCCCTGTAGCACAACTTGTTTCCCAGTGTGCTCTACAGAGGTGCCATCGAGGCTATGGTGAGGAATGTGCAGTCCAGGATGGGAGGTAAGTGCTCTATGCAGCCCCTCGGAGCTCGGAGAGGCTCTTGCAACACTGATGTTACAGTTGCATCTGTGGATGGTCAGTGCCTGGATGGCTCAGATCCAGGCTCCCTCACGCATAAAGCATGTGGAGATACTGAAACTCCAGCTGTTGTGCCCAAATTCCACTGTCTGCTGCAGGGAAAGACACATTGCTCACAAAAGAGCAAGTGTGAGTGACTGGCCACAGAGATCGGTTCTCCCCAGTCCATCAAATATTTCCATGTGCTCCATTCCAAAATATTGATGTGCCCAGCCTTGGGAACTTTATATTTAGCAAGGAACATAAACCACAAATGCAGGGGGCAGCTTCTGTAATTTTGCTTGGCTTATTGACTGTACTACTAATAGCTTACAGGGGCTTGTAAATTGGACTGTGAACACGACAGTGCAAGCAGGAAAACAATGCCATTTACCTCTGGCGTAGGCTGGGAAGTGCTTTCCGGTGACAGGTCCTCTGGGCCCTGTCAGGAACCTCCTGGCAAGGCTCCCAGGGGGCTGTGAGACGTCAGAGAAACAAATGGGACCCCACCAATTCACAAACCTTAGGGTGCAACTGGTGCGTGGATTTCCCTGGATTTGCACTGAGGATCTGGGTGTAGGCTCCCTGTTACTGCTGCATCCAAAGGGAAGGCATTGGGCAGAAGAGGAGAGAAGATGGAGGAGGTGAAGGGAGCTCCTGGCATTACTTCACCTTCGCTGGAGTTCCAGCAGACACAAGGGCGTGTTAAAACACCCCAGAGGTGCACAGAGGTTTGCCACATCCTTTTAAAGACCACAGCACATGTCCTAAGGCAGAAAGTGATAAAGAAGTCAGCGGGCTGGTCTTTTTCTTCTTTTACTTTCCTGTTTGTTTTGTTTGTTTTCTCAGCTAAGAAGCTTCACACAGGTCCTATTCTTTTCATTGGAAAGTGGCTTGTAAATTCAACATTTTGGATAAATAGCCTGAGAGCTCAGGAACACTCATGTGAACTGCATCAGCCTTCCCCTGGCTGGGAAGGTCATCAGCCTTCCCAGCACATTCAAAAGTGATGCACTGGTGTGCTATTGCAAGGAAGGTTTGAGGCCTCCCCCTTTGTAATTCATTGTTTTATGCCTCTGAATAACTCAGTGTTTGGTTTAATAATAATGCTTTGTATTCCTGTAGTTCCATCCAAGGACCAAGAATCGGTTTACCAACATCAAAGCATCTGTCCTCTTGCATTGAATTTTGACATCAACTGATTTTCTTAAAATCAACATTCTGACAGATTTTCCCTCTAGCAGCTTGTCCTGGCCTTTAAAAATTCTTTTAAGCAGAATCTGAGAATGGCTTTCCTGCTTTCCTCTTTAGTTCACAGCAAAACTTGCCAAAAGGGAGAAAGTGCGCATCCAAAACGATGACAGTAATACACACGAGGTCCTGCCAAATGCAAGGAGTGAACAGCCTGAAGGAGATATAACCAAATAGTTGCTTATTCACAGGGCTTGTTCACTAGCGGCGAGATTATAATTTTAGCAATAGGAGGTACCCGGTTTTGGACAGATGGGATCTGTGAGCTGGCACGTCCCTCCCAGAGCTTCATTGTGACCCCATGCAGAGAAGAACTCGCGTCACTGAGGCAAACACAACTGTACCCAGCCTGAGGATCTGCCTGCTGGGCTGGCTTCACAGGAGCTGCACCGTCGGGATACAGTGCCATGATGTTATTGCATTCAATTATCTCAGATTTAAGAAAGGCTCAGTTCTCTTGAGTCCCTTTGGGAAAACTGCCTTTGCATAATTTCCCAAGTCTCTGGAGTTTTTCTGACTTCTCCTTCTTGCCTAAGCTCTATTTCACCCCATGGTCTGGCCAGAACAATCAGTGGAGCTTTTCTAGGTATTAATGCATGGATGTTCTTTTGCAACTGAGTGCAATAATCCCCCTGGACCTGAGAAAACTTGCCTGTGGTCTGTTACAATAAGGGTTTTGTCAAGCCCATTTTCCTTTGTTCCTTTAATTGTGCCCAGTCCTTACCTTATTTTAGAGCTGGCTACCCACAAAGCAGCAGCATCCGCAGTACAAATGTCTATAGGGCATGGCTTCTTTGTCTGTAACATGCCCAAATCTCACATCACTGGCGCGCTGACAGGACTGCGCACTCTGGATACTCTTCTATTGTGCAATGGGATTTTACTCCATTTACTTTCCGTGAACTCTGTTAACATTGTGCAGGGCTCTGTTTGCACTCCTGTGTCTATTTTAAAATGACACACCTTGTGGACTTCTGTCATTCAGAATTTTACAAATACTTCACCCTTTTTATGACATGTTGACTGTTGAAGCTAACAACACTTTGTCATGGTTTTCTCCTTCTCTGTTGCCTCTGGCAGAGCTTATTTAACCCTTTCTGTGGTAATTAATCTCTCCTTTGTAGACTTTCCTTACCGCAGATTTAGAAGGACATCTACCACACACCTATGATCTTATAAAACTTGCTGTTCTAATCCTTCTTCACTGCAGCCATGTTTTTGCCAGTAATGTCTTTCCCGTGGTCACCAGCTTTCCTGGATTTTATACTCTCAGCCCGTTAGGCAGGGTTTCTTATCTGTATTATTGCTGTGAAAGGAACCTTAGGAGTTTGGACCCCATGATGCTGAGACCTGCATAAAAACAGTTTGGAGCAGTGGTCCCTGATTCAAGACAGCTAACAAATCTTTTTTGGCTCATGTTATGTTTTAATGTCTTGACATTACTTTAAAAAATAAATTACGGTGACCATACCAAAAGCTTCCACTAGAGGCATTTCTCTGGGTACCTCCTGTCTCTGTATTTATTGGAGAGCGCAGTTTCATACTCCTGAATGTCTTGGGGCTGTCAGAAGAACCACCTGTCATTCACAGCCTAACAAAAGGAAGCAACTGTTCCTCCTACCCCATATTAAATGATGTTCTGTGTTTACAAGCCTTTTCMAGGACAATCACATAATGGAGAAGGTTATCCTCTGTCTACTGAGACTTCTTTCCTGGGAATCTATGCTCCTGCCACCCACAAACATTTAAAAAACACAGCTCAGGCACTCAAAAACATAAGTCTGGGCAGAAATTGCAAGATTTCAAAAATATGTTTGGAAGGGAAGGATTTTCTTCATTCTGATGCTGATATCAAGAATTCAGGCACATCAGGTTCAAAGTATTAAACTTTCTTCCGGAGCTTCAAGGATTAGAAAGATGCATTTAAGTTGAGGTAACCTCATGATTTAGCAAAACTGTTGCCTGATAATACACATGCTGCCTTTTGATGACATAAAAGGAGCTGCTGGAGGGACGGAAGAGGGTGCTGTCAGCCTCAGGTAAGATGCGTTTCACAAAGCTGATAATAGCCCAGACACTCTGTAGACAAAATCTGTCTTGAGGGTTGGGGGAAAGGAAGCAGAACAAGTCAGTTCAACCCCAAAGCAGGTAGCAAGGCAGAAGGATTTCTTCCAATACCAGCCCACAGTGACTTAACTGTAGCTCCACAGCCACGTTACCTCCCCGGGAGATCCGTATCTCATTTGAAATACTCTGAGGCAAAGGAAACGGTGGTCACTGGACACAATCACCAGGGGTCCTGTGTGATTAAAGGCCAAAGCTGACCCCACAGCTTCATGGAGGACCTTGCCAGGGTGCACAGAGGAGCCCACAGGCAAGGCACAGCAGGAAACCCTTGGAGAGGCGAGGTGGAGGAGAAGATGAGGCCAGGGCAGCTAGCCCCAGCCATTGAGATGCTGCTTGCCCCACTCTGGCTCCCCGCTCCAAATTCTGTACTGTGCAGCGCCTGGCCCCCGGGTTGAAGGCCTTGCTTGGCATCAGATGCCCAGAGGCACTGCATGGCATATTAAGCATCATGTAGGCATGTGATCCTAAGTCGCTGGCAGTATCCCAGCAGAGTCATATTCCCATTGCATTCCTTGGATATCTCCCAGCCGCTGGCTTGAGAAAGTCACTAACCTTAGTATGCTTCATTGTTCTGGCGGGGTGTCTCGGTCCAGAGGGTGTCTCGTGATCTCCACTGACCACTGCGTGTGCACTTGTGCACGTCAGCCCAGAAAGAGCTGAGCAGATGGATAGGTCTCCGTGGCATGCACTGGTCCCTAGCACCCACCACCAGGAACCAGAGCTGCGGTGTGGCCGGACGAGCTTTCCAGCCATGGCATGTCATCATCACTCCCACTAACACCTTCTCCCGGGAGTGAGGAGAGGGGCAGTGGGCAGTCTAACAGGGTTTGAGCCCTAGTGTGAGGAGAGTTTGGAGGGTGGATCTCTTGGGGAACTAGAGCCATGGGAGCACGCTAGCAGGAGCTGGCTGACAGGCAAATCGTCCTCTCCTCAGGACAAGCAGTGTTTATTCCCCATGCTGCCTGCAGTCCTCTACCTCCAAAGGCACGAGGTGTCTGGCTACCATGGTGAGGGTAGTGACAATACAACCGAGACATGATTTCTCCTCTTTGGCTCCCCTGCCAGTGGGGCTGGCCTGGCAGTGTGGACACATCAGCCAGAATGCTTTTTAGGGTCTGTTTGCCTTGGACTCAAAGCCACAAGCGCTCTTTGTAGCCTGCGGCTCTGCCGCACAACAGTCCACACGCTTTTTCTCCCTGGGAATCTGGGCTGCTGATGTATCCAAGCTCCTTCCCCAGATGCCTTGCCAGCATTCACACCCTTATGCCAGAGCACTTATTCAAATAGGAAATAATCGGGCATGGGTCCTGGGCTGCTGCCGAGGCACAGGTTTGCCACTCTGCGGATAGGGCCTAAGGGTTTCTCTTAAACTCAGCTGCACAAGAATGAAACACCTGAATACTGTCCCATTCGCCTTTCCTCCTCCCTCCCTCTGGCTTTGAAAACAACAGGGCTGATTCCTTCATCAGACCGAATAGGCCAGAGCAACCCGGCACTCTGTCCTAGGGGATATCTCTGAGGATGGGAGAAAGGGAGCAGAACAAGCAAGCCCAGTCCCAAAGCGGGCAGCAGGGCTGAGGGATGAGCATGGCCAGGGTGGCTGTGCTCAGGCATGAGCCACTGGCAGGGCTCCTCTGCAGTGGGAGCCATGCAACCCTGTTGGTAACTCCCCATTTGAAGATTGCTTCTGAAGAACAGGTCCGTGTTCAAGGTAGATGAGTGATCCCACGTGCTCGCCAGCGGCTGCGTGGGGGATCTGAGGGCAGTCTGTCACCTGCACRTCATGCGGTCTCGTGCAGCAGGTGGGTGCCCTACACTGTGAGATGGTCAGAGACTGTGGAGGGACACCTCCTGCCTTTGGTCACAGCTGCCAGACAGGGAACTGCTGAGCCCAGAGGTTGGACTGAGGAAGAATGGGAGAAGGGGGTTTCTATTTACTTGAAGGATGGAGAAGAGGAGATAAAGACAGCAGCAATGAGAAGACCCAAAGAGGATCAGTGACAATTAGGATGACACCATGAGCTGCCAGGAAGGTAATGTTATCTTCAAATCTGACACAACAGCATGGTTGCTGCCATAAAATACCACCTTTCACAGCTCAGGGAAGAGGAGAGCTGTCAGCTAGAAATTCATACAACCAATACATGGGTCTGATGGGGAAGGGAAGGAAGGTGCTGTACAGACAACACAAGATCTACAGGTGTATACAAGAAGATTGCTTGGTAGACAGATCTTTGGATGAGGAAGGTGAAGAATGCCTGAAGAAGTGACTGTGGAAAACACCCGCCAGTGGAGGCGGAGGAATAGGCTTGCCGGAGTGCAGGTGGGTACAGAGGACTTGACCAGTTGCTCACACAAGGACAGAAGCAATGGCAACAAAAAGGGACACAAACCCTCTGGTGCTGCAAGAACCAGAGCCAGGACAAGAACCAGCTGAGTTAGTTTGGGATGATGGACCACTTTTAACTCTTCATGATTTCTTATTATCTAGCAATTTTATTTGTACTGACTTGRGTTAGGAAGTCAGGAAATGCTTCTCTTTTGCAAGCATTATTGCATTTTGACGAGTTATTAATGAAATGACTGTAGGTTCCCATGTGTCTGATGATACTATTAAACTCTTCATAAGCTTGAAGAAGCAGGCCAAGGTTCAGTAACATTCAGACTACAGGGGGTACCAGAGATTTCTCCCTTGCCTCTTTTTTAATGTACAATAAGTAGAAGTTACAATTACAACAGGAATGGAAAATATCCAGGACACTTGCAGAAAGCAGGTCCAGTTTAATTTTATCAAACTGATAAAAAATGAAACTGAAATATACTGACTATATATTGCAAGATCATCCTCCAGCTTAAATGAAATTACTGTTATATCATCTTGAAGAGGCTCTGTGCTGTCTTTGAAAATATGCAGAAAGAGAGAGACTAGCATCTTCCATTTCCTAAAATACATGGATTGGAAAAGTCAGTATAAACTTCAGAGTCTGTTTCTTTCATGCAGTAAAACAGAGAGGTTGAGACAGCAGGAGCAAAATAGCAAGTAACCAACAAGCCAATCTGCAAGACAAGTAGAGTTAGGACCAATTATTAAATACAAAACAGAGCATCTTGATTAGGGATTTTCATTATGAAGCCATTTATTTGTTCTGTGATTTAAGTAACAATAAATCACATAGCATGTGAGGAGACATGGGGAAGATGTTCAGCTGGTGGGAAAGACAATGTTTTTGCAGCACTGGAAGTCTAACCTGCATCCACTTAGAGTTCTGCATACAGACAGCTACATTAAACAAACGTGCATCCAGCAAAGCCCACCACTCAAAAGTTGGGGTCTACAGACTTCATGTTGCCTCTGCAATCTACATTCACAACCCTGAGCGTATGGCACCATACAGCACTTAATTCCATGAACACATACTCTTTTCCTATAGGGCTTCTGCTGCTTTAACTGTATGCRTGATTATTCAGCTCTGCTATTTGTCCTCCTTACTCAGTGCGCGGCCTGCAGGCCTGTTTTCCACAAGCAGCCCTGTAAACATCATTACTGAATTTCCTTGTGGTCTTACCCTCAAATCAGACAGCTTCAAAAAATCGATGCATGTTTTTTCATAGCATGCATGGGAGAGGGGATGGTGCTGCCCCATAATAAAAGAGAGAGATCAAAGTTGCCAGAAGTTTCTTGCTAATTGTGGGTGCCAAAATGAAGGCACTCAGGGCTTAATTTCCCAAAGCTGTTGGCAAGCTTACAGCATTTTATACATTCAGCATGCAGCTCCAGCTGGTTTCCCCTCCAGGTGTGCATGCTCAGCACTGCCTGCATTGTCTACAGGAAAAACACAGCACACAGTGAGTGACAAACAGAAGAAGTCTGAGTGGACTCCGCTGCTGCCCAGACAGGGAGGAGAGCATCTGTTTCTCCAGCACAGCATCCCTCTGCCTCACCTATTAGACACTCCTCACTGCTCCTGCCATGACAGCCACACCAGTGACATCGGTGGCACTCAGGGCAGGTGACCCAGAGCCGCTTCGTTCTCCACAGCCCGATTCCTTCCCAGATCAGCCAGCCCTGTTTGCTGAAGGAGGCAGAGGTCATACCAAAATACAGTATGTGCTCATGTAACCAGAGAGCAGCAGCATGTCTCTTGAGCACAAGGCAGAGACATTCCTCATGCTTGGCATCTCCTGACCGAGTGATAAACTCTGCAACTTTAAGATAAGGCACTGCAACAAAAACCTGATTTTTTTAAATAAAAAACGGAAAAAATATTTTGTCACATGGACTTGTATTGATCACCCCTTTTGGCTGCCATGGAAGAGTTATTAGTTTCAGTCAAGTAATAAAGGTCTGCACTGCAGATTTGCTGCATTAAACAAGCTGTTCTTTTCTTCATAGACCAGCCACTGGTTAAAGGAAAGGAGGGGAGGGAGTAGAACACCCATTTTGGCTGGGAGTTTCACAGCTATTTGCAGACAGCAGACGAATAGGAAGACTGAGGTCTCGTGGGTTCAGTTCCAGGGTGCAAGTAGTCATCGGGACGAGCAGTTGCACACCATTCTGCTGTTACATCTTCCCTCACTTCTTTGCTTCTGTAGACAAAAGAAAAGATAAAAAGTATTAGTAACAATCAAGTCCCCACCTCCATATAAATCCATACATTATAAGAAATAAGAACAGTCCGGTACCTCTCCTAGACAGATAACATTATATATATTTTCAGTGTGAGTCTGGCCATTGAATCCTGGTCATGGTAACAAAAGTGTCTGAAAAAAAGATTAGATGCATATAAGTTTAAACAGTAGCCGATGCTCTTGGCGTGAGTTTGATGCATGGTCATGGAAAGTAAAAATTGCAATTTTGCTAAGTAGCTATTTCAAAGTGATAGAGGTCTTTCCCGCACTCTCTGGGCAGCATCCGTTTCAGAATGCCTCGGAGACGTTACCTCATTAATTTTAATGAGAAGCCCAGACGCGCGTCTGACACAACCATAAATTGTTCTTTCTGTGCGTGCATGTATGTGTGTGTTTAAAAGAGCTCCCTGTGTTACCCTGTGAAGGACCTGACTGTGTTACATGCTGACGTCCGCTATTTAGGCACACGTCATCCTGGCTCCACCACACAGTTCCCTTTTCATGCTTTGGCCACCCTTTGCAAATTACCTTCGTGCCGCTCCCTGCCATGCCCTGCATGCACAGACCTTCTTCCATCTCTCAGAGAGGAGTGAGAGGTCCTCCCACTCCAGGCACAACTCTAGATTGAGGCCATACCATCACCCCCAAAATACCTTCACTTAGACACAGTCCCAACAGCTGTATATTCACGTCAGTCCCACTCCATGCCCCACATTGTCCTGTTTAAGCCCTGCAGCCCTCACAGCCCTCTCACAAGGGACAAGCTTAAGGTTGGCCCCACACTGCAGGGCTGAGGATGGGTGATGACCCTGTTAGCCTCAAGAAGGGGATGAGGGAGGTGAAATATGACAGCTCGCTCTCCTGTTTTCCCCATCTGACTGCCCACCCCGCTCTGTGGCTGACCTCAGAGACATGAGCCACCGATGGAAACCATTGCTGAGGGAAAACCCCTCGCTCAGAATGTCCATYGTTGGAGGGATCTGGCTTTGTACCTCCTGTTAAGGAGCGTCGTGGAAAATCGGTGTGCTCAAAGCAGCCCATTCACCAGCGACCATGAGCTCAAATCCCAAGTATCTGCCATGGGCAGTGGGCGCTGGCTACTTAAGTGACACTGCCAGACAGTGCAACAGCCATTTGTCCCTGCAGTTATGCCATTTTATCTTACACAAGAAGCGAAATGAAGAGTAAAACATCACCTCCCATGGTACCTGTGCTCCTAAAATGCCTTCCTCCCATGTGCCTGCATTTCAAAGACGACCAATTTCGCCTTCCAGAAAGATCTTTTCTTCCTCCCTTTGCACAATAACCTTACTCCACAACGTGCTTACTCCTCCTGGGGAGCAGCTCTGCCTGCATTTCTCATCAAGGCTGCCTGCCGTTCCCTTTCCTCAGCTACTTGCTAGGCATTACACCACCGCATCCAGCTATGCAATGTTTTCAACCCATCATCAAATTCTGACACTACCCAGATCATCTCAGACTGGGGAGGAGATGTTTGGTTTGGTCTTTACAGGTTTAACTTTGCCCARCTGGTGTCTACTCACTCAGCAAATACCCCAAATTAAGGTAAATTTTACCATGTCTCTCTGTCCTTGTAGAACTCAGTTCTTGCACACAGTTTGTCAGTCACTTGGTTATTCCCATCAGTGAGTATATTTATGTTGGTTTTAATCCACCTCAAAGCATTAAAGGCCACCTACCAGCTCTTTAAAAAGAGATGCTGCATCTGCTCAATGAACAAGTTATAGATCTGTATTTGTAAACTTTGATTCAACCCAGATACTCATGTGACTTAGGCTTCCTCCACTCTCTGTGTCCTGATTASCATCTGCCCTTCTGTAAACATCCCATGTAGCTTGGCAACACGGACTCTTTGTGTCCTGTGTGACCGCTTATGAGTGCATTGCCATTTTGTCTTAATTATAAAAGATTGGTTTCTTACAATTATACATTAATTATCTTCAACAATCTAAAAGTTTGATCAACAACTAGCAGTCTATTACTTATTACATAAAGTCTCCTCTGGTACTGACARTATGTCAGAATTCAAGGGTGTCTGTCTCACCCCAATGTCGCAAAGCAGCCTCCTGTCCAGCTTGACTGGGTACATGTAAATGAAAACCTGAAGAACCGTAGTTTTTGTCTCATCATCAAACCTATCAGTTCCAAGTCTTTGTCCCCTCAACCATATGTGCATAAATGCACTTTGGTTTTGTATGTCTTTGCCGTTTGCCAAAAGCAGCATACTTTTGTTAAATGGGATGCTTTTATTTAAAGTTTGTAACTAAATCTCCTTTGTCGGACTCATTGTTTTCTGTTGCAATTGCTTCCATGTTTATTGCAAACTAATCTGTTCTCTGCTTTCTGTTTACCCTGGCACTGTTTTTTGTGCCCTGGTATGCATCTTTAAGTAGATTCACTGCCACTGGCTCGCTGCTCGTTAACACTTTCAAGTGCTGGTTTCACTAGATTCCCAAATCTCTGGTGCTACTTGTCAACTCAAGTCCACTTCTAGCAGTAACCTCCCCTTGTAGTCAGTCTCCATGAATCACCCACTTTCAGATCAGCTGCCAAACAGCCAYTAATGAGCAAGGTTTAGTTTTAGCCAGCAAGCCGATAAAAATGGTCGACAGCATCTCCTGACAGGAGGTCTCTTGTACAGTTGCCTCTGGGATGTTTCTGAAGGACTGGAGAGTAATCTCAGTCATRCTGGAACGGGCTGCTCCCATGCATCAGAGATAAAACCTTCTCACTTCTGTTTCTTTGAAATACCATTTGCTTCTAGACAAGCTCAGACTCAATGCAACCCAATTCTTTTGATTCCTTACCAGGATCTTTTTCAGCCTAAGGACTGAACCTAGGTTTAACAGGTTTGTTTCCTTCTGACACTGTACAAGAGAGATGCTGCTGCCAGGGGTCCTGGTGTGGAAGACCAGCCGTTCTCACCCGGCACATGGTGTGGCAGCACGCGAAAAGTAAACACCATCTCCTGTTCAGGCTGGTCGTAGCCAGGGAAGCAGTGGAAAAGCTTATTCCGTAACAATTACTCTTTCTCTGGTCTTGTTTTTCATGTGTTCCTCTTTCCTCCATCCATCCGCTCTCTGCCTGCCCCCTTTCTTCTTCTCACAGCTTCCAATGTGGTCTCTTTTCTCTCCACCTTCAGCCTTGCATTTCTTTTTGTCTTTGGCTGGCTGTGCAAAATTACCTCCCATCCAGGGAGCAGCAATTCTCTAYGCTTGGTGAACAGCTAACAGGACTCTGTCAACAAAGCACCCGTATGAGCAGCATGATCTYTGAGAGCCCAGCCTTTTGCATCAGATGGAGGGAGCCACGTTTCATGGAATGTGGACCTCCTCTGCATCTGAGGTCTGCTATTTGAGTTTTCATCCCTCGGGTGCAAGTGAATCTGAGCTTAAATGGGACATGTTCTCCGGTTCCTGCTTCTAAAAGTAGAACCCATTTAACTGAGCAGATATTGCCCAGCTGGAACAGGCTATTTACAGCTGTACCTGAAGCTCTGATAAGATAATGGATATGTTGTAAATACCTATCATATTATGTTGCCTTTGGTTAGTGTTTGGGATCACACGTGAAACAAATGGCTCCGAGGACTGAATAACATCTCAGGGTTCCTCCTTGAAGCAAACTGGGAATCCTACGGGATTTTTCAAGTTTGTTTATTTTACTGGAAATTTCTGGGGGACCTGGTAAAAATAATCTGATTGCATGGCAAAAAGCACGCATTGCAGCTGGGTTTCAAGGCAGGGAGTCAGGGTGGGCCATTTTTCCACTTCATTCATTTAATAGGTGTACATTTCATTAAGTGAGATTGGACCTGACATTTATTGGAATTATTAAGGAGCAGGGAAAGCAGTGAAATGGGAGAGCTTAGAATAAGGAAGTGAGCAGAAAACACGTGTGCACATCGTGGGGTGAAAGAAGATTTGTTCTTCCTTCCTCCCTCTGCCCTCTCTCCTTCCCAAAATTTAGTCTGCTTTCAGAACAGAGAGGAGAGAGGCTTCTGAGCAGTCACCCCGAGGTTCTCCCAAATTCTGYTGTCGGTGATGGATGGAGAAAGAAAGTGCACAAGGAGGCTATTGGAAGAGGGTTTGTCCAGCCCAGGTAGCTGCTGCAGGCAAAACCTACATAACAGAGATGTGAGGCAGGCTGGATCAGGAAAAGAAAAGACTGGCATGGGTCACCTGTGCTCCACTGTTTTTAGTGCACAGGGAGGATTTTCCAAGGGGATCGGGTGGGGGTTAGGGTGGTGCTTGGGGAAGGGGCAAGGGAAAGACAGCAATCTCCAGCTCTTGTTTGGGGATGGGCAATTAACCCTATCTCCTTCTCTGCACTGCAGTTCCCACAGTTTACCAAGAAATGCTTGCAGACCAATGTTGCCCTGACAGCTCCTGYGTGGCAGGAGGCAGCTGAGGTGCTGCTCTCCACCGACACTCAGCATAGCTGCTCTCATCTCCACTGAAATGCTTTGCAGAAACCACCCCTTCAGGAGTCCTTGCGGGATCCACACGTCGCTGCGCTCACAGACCACACATGAGTTGCAGCCAACACTGGACGGTCCATTTGCTTCGTGTTGTTCCTCTTGGAGAGGAGGGAGATCCCATTAAATGTGAAAGCCGAGCTCTGCCGTCTGCCCCAGTTTCCTGTCCACGTGAATGCTGTAAGAGGCATCCAGTGTTAACCTTTGGGGCACCATGCAGAGCTCATCAGCATCTGTCCTGAGGTCCTTAATAAGGCATACTTTTTTTTTTTTAACTTAATTAAGCAGATTTTTCTATTTAATTGCTGGACCCATCCATCCTTTGGCTCTGTGCGTCACTGTGGTTATATTCACACAGGCACTCCCAACCTGAGGAGCTGGAAAAAAGCATCCCCTGAATCATGCCTGAAGCACAGCAGAAGATGTGGTTCTCTCCCCCTAGCAAACCATAATCAACTTCATATGTGTCGCTTAAATCCACTATTGTCTGTGCATCCAATAACTGCTGCTTGACCCATTAGGTGAAACAACTGCAAAATACTAGGCTCTTCTGGCGCCAGAGCTAGAACCACAGCAGACCTGCCGGAAAGTCAGGAATATTTATAAAGCAACAAAGTCAGCAGCTGGGCTGTTACTCCAGGATTCAGGAGACATCAGCTCCCTTCCAGGTTCGGCTGCCATGCCTTCATTTTCACTCCCACCTTTTGTCCATCCTCTCAGAGGTACAGACTCTCTGCCTCATTAAGAGATCGTACAGTGTCTAGCGTAACGGGGCCTTGACCCTGTGCAGACCCAGGCCCTGCCTTCATAAATCAAGAATAAGCATGGGATTACAGCACTGTCACCCGACGGTAATAACATGTGCTCCAGGTCAGAGACACTGAAGGGCAAGAATTGCTCATTAAGGAAGAGAAAAATATGGGATTTTTCACTTGACATTATCAGGGAAACATGTTCATTCATGTTTACAGAGTTATTGTAAGAGCTTCCTGCAACACAGATATCCTCTGAAGGCAAAAGTGAAACTGTACATAGCTGCTCTAGGCTGACCTCCAAAACTGAATAAAGCCCTCAAGACAGAGGGAGGATTTGGGGCCCGGAGGAAAGCCCCAGGCAGCACTAAGCTCTTTGGCCAAACTGCCAAGCGGTCACACATTCTTCAGCCAGACCACAGCCAGTGGAAACAAGCCCCCAGCCCTGCTGCAAGCCTCCCAGCTCTCCCACACCGGCGCGAGTGGCTGAGGCCCCCAGGCTGGATTCACAGGCGTTTTAGCCCCACTGCTAAAGAGATCTGACCTCTTCCCACTTGGCTCAAAATGTAGTTCAGGGCCAGCGGCAAACTCTGCAGCCTCTGCTGGCCTCCAAGGATCTCTGGCGAGTACTGGCACCCCAGCATAGACCCCCAAGTGTCTTGGTTTCAGGAAGAAGAGACTTTCTTTGTAGGTTTGCAGCGTGGCTTTTGCTTTCCTAAAGAAGAGATTTTTCATTCAAGCAAAGCAGCATTTCTAACCCACTCCGAAAGACTTCTTTTCCAAGAAGTAAAGTTCCTCTTGGACTTGCAGAGAAACTTTGAATTATACAATTATTGGAGAGCCAAAAAAGGAGAGAAGGCAGCCTGTGATGTAGTTTTACAAGCCAGGTATACGCACATCTAACCCTGCTTGGGTAGCTGGCGTCCTGGTGATGCGCCTGAATGGTGGCAGGTATGGGTCAGGTGTGAGTTCTGCAGAAAAGGGGTGTGATACCACTAAAGCAGCCTGGCATCCTTGGCGGATGGGACCCTGAGCCCTTCACATTCTGAAACCTGGGAAATATTTTCCTATGTCTTGTTGGGAATTTGGTGGCTCAAATAATTTGGAGTTTGAGCTGGCCCTGCTGCGGAAGGGAAGACTGCTCCTTCCCTTCACTGCCCTGCTTAAAAGGAGGATCAAAATTTCTCAGGGCTGCAGGTAGAGCAGAGGTGAGGGCAGAAGCAGGTTCTGAAGCTCCTGCTGAAAGCATTAGTGAGGGACTTAGGGAGACCTGAGTTCAGCTTGGCCAAATCCACTGAACAGTCTGGGGCAGGTCATTTCTTCTCTGGTTCTCTGGTTGTAAAAGAGAAGAAAACTTTTCCCTACCTCAGAGTAAATCCCTTGATTCTTGTCAAGCACTTAACTACTACAGCAGTGAGGGCTATATAAATTATAATTACACTGAGTGCCTGGTGCTGCTGCCCGGAACTAGCACTTCATTCTTTAGTGCACAAAATTTCTGTTTTGGTGGGGAAATTAGCTGCTGCTGCAACCCTAATTAGGTTCCCTGTGTTGAATGACTCATTTCAGCATATAGAAATCAGTTTTCTTTGTCTCTAAAGGAAGCTTGAAATCATGTTTTGGAATTTAAACCAGGTTATATTTGCCCATAACACACAGCCCCCAAAGTCTGGTTAGGACAGGGTGGGGAGCCAGGGGTGTTAAACTTAGAAATGGATTTAATTAACCTTTGCTGTTTATTGCTTGCTTCCAGAGTTCAGCCAGGTTAGGAAAAGAACAAGGAATGGGTCACCCAGTGTTTACACGGGGCTTTTGAAGAATGGCCCAGACACTTATTTCCCCTCCCCCRCCCTTGTTTCTTTAAACATTCTGAATTTAAAGTTGTGGCTTAATTTTGGAGCCAAGGAAAGGGGATGTTGATTCAGAGAATGGTAAATAGGTAGTGGTAGGAGGCAATATGAACTTCTCTGTGCTACCTTTAACGCCAGCGTATCCTTCTACCTCCTCAGCTTGCTGCGTGCAGGAGGCGGAAGGAGAGCCTCAGCACCAGGGTGACAATTCATTTCCATGTTGTGTAGCATTTTGGTCATCTGTCTTCATACTGTTACCCTGTGAGGGGTATTTTTCATTCACTGTGTGAGCTGGGAGTATAACAAATTAGCGTCTCGTGAAAGTTTCGGTAAATCCCAGAGGAACCTTTCCCTACGAGGCGTCTCTCTGCACCCCCTTCCATGCAGAGCCTCCATGCCCTGAGCATACACCCATTTCCAACAGGAATGGACAGGTCTGCCATATCCTGGGCGAGAGGGTATAGAAACATATTAATGCAGCAGGCCACTTTGTCTTGGTCCTGACAAAGTCTTTCTGCTTCTCCACACCGCATCCACACCCGCACGCACACTGGTACAAGCACAGCCGGAGAGGTGAGGAGGGACCTGCTGGAGAGGCAGGCTCTGCAGCCCCAGCATCCTTTTGGGTTTTCCTGGGCTCAGGAAAGGGGAGGAGTGGTCAGCCTAACTGAAGGAAGATGTCGTTTACTTCTCTTCTCCCAAATGAGTCATCCCCAAATCAGTTTTTCATTGAAAATAAAGTTACTGTGCACAATGTCGCAGAGTGAAAAATTGTTTTTCAGGATTTGATGAGCCTGTCCGATGGTATGGAGCAAGAAACCACACAATTTAAATAGCTGTCATCAGACTGGCATAACCATGACAAGAAGTTCCAACAGTGGCTCTGAAACTTAGGAGTGACACAGGAAGGTTTGGGAAATGATTAAGCCAGCAAATTGCACTGTGAGTGGGAAAAAAAGAGACACAGCACTTTTTCAGCCATTGATTTTTACTTTTTTTTTTCCTGGTTACATAAA
>JASVER010000006.1:9754813-9793477 GCA_030449065.1 Oceanodroma leucorhoa | reverse complement strand
GAGGAGAGGAGAGGAGAGGAGAGGAGAGGAGAGGAGAGGAGAGGAGAGGAGAGGAGATATGAAAGAAAATAAAACACACATAAAAAGAAACAAAGAGGAATTTTACACACTTCAAAAAGCAGTGTTTTGAGTTCAATATGTGATAGATTCCTTCTCTGAAGACCTTATATTAGATTTTTGGATGGTATAAACCGATTTACATCCATTGACTTTGGTGAAGTCACTTATTTACACCTTGTCCCACAAACTAATAAAACAAAAGAAGAAAAAAAGAACAAGGAGGTCACTTTGAGATATGGAGATTACACAGGACAAAGTTTTGACTCAAACGTTGTTTGTAGCAACAGCAGTGTCAGTCTGCAGTAACTCCATGGGCTTCCACCAGGAGTTGCAATAACTACAAGAGATGATCTTAGACTGGCAACTCAGTAGGGTATAGGCACAAACACTGTTTTAAAGAAAGAAGTGCCCTGCAAACAGAAGGGAAAAGAATATCAAATATCAGAGCATCCATATGCCTTTCACAGGCTGCCGGAGTGTAATTCCCTCTAACAATCACCCAGAAGATATCCCACCATTTTGTAATGATTGCACGCTGTGCATTGAGCTGGAAGTAGAAAATAGAGGGTCCTCCGATAGGGTGGGTGTGATGTCTGCAGTCATGCTTTGCCTTTTAATCTTCTTTTCACAGAAAGAAAGAAAGAAACAAACAAAAAGTGGATGACCTTTGTGACAACCCTGAGCCATGAAACGTTGATGCTGACTGACTCAAAGAAAGAAAGAACAGTTTTCTGGTAAAGTAAGCTCAATGAAACAGGGTGGAAAGATGACTTTATGGTTACAGGACAGCTCAGGAGACAGTGAGCCAACACGTGCTCCTTCCACAGAAACCGAAACAGGAATAGTTCGTTTCTCTTTGTTGATCTGTAGTGTAATGGGAGTCGAGATGGTCTCTCATTACGCTTTTGGACAGCGTCTGGAAGAGTGAAACCTCAGTCATGGCAAAGCACTTCTGGAATCCAAGTGAAGATGCAGATGTCATGGAAACTTTGATCTGGACAATCCAAAACATTCCTCCAGCCTTGCAGTAGAAGGCCATGGAGATACTGCATGACAGTAAGTGGCAGTATATGCAAAACAGAAGGGGATGCAAGCAAGCTTGCTCCTTTCTAATTATGGAGGAGAGCATAGTTGATTCAGCCTTAAATGGCCCCTGAAAGAGGAAACGCAAAGAAAAAATTTCCACTTGGACTGAAATATTGACTTGGTGGAAGTCAAATTCTTCAGCAGATTAGATGGACTGATAAGGTTTTTCAGATCTCCTTTAGCATGGAAAGCCCAGGGTTGACCACCTTCGATATATTTTTTGGGCAGATTCCAAAACATTTCACTGCACAAACCCTGTAAAATGCTACTAACCCTGTAAAAATTGAAGTGTCTACTGATGATATAATTGTCTGGGACAGAGCTGTCACTGAGTATCAGGAATTATTTCAGCATGTGCTTACTGAAGTTGCAAGTGGGGAAAGATTTCAATTAAGCAAAATGAAGTTTCAGTTGAAAAAAAAAAAAGAAAGATGAAAGAGAAAGAAAGAAATATCCTAATTATTACAGATCCTGACCTTAAAATGATAAATTTAAAGTTCTGGCTCTCGTACATGTTGTGTCCGTAAGTTCATGACAAGATTTTCACAACCTGTGTGAAGTGACTTCCCAAACACTGCCAAGGCAGAGTGACAATGCAGAAAGTTTAACCATTTGTAGTACGTGCTGATATTAATCTAGGTTGAATTTTGGGGTCCTATTAAAAGCAACCATGTTCTACACAGATGCTTCAAGTGGTGACTCAAGAGCTCTACTTCACCCTACATGTTGCACGACTGAGTAGAAGCCTGTAGTCCATGCAGAGAGCAATGAAGGTAAGAAAGCAAATGCTTGCACAGCTTAAGAAAACAACGCTAGGTCTTGCACATGGTTGTCCYGATTTGCCCAAGTCTCCCAAGGGTTATAAACAACACAAGCAGACAACAGTTCCCTCTGAAACTGGAAGGCACTCTGTGAGCCTTGAATTGATGACCGAGGATATGATTCAGTCACAGCAGACATGCTGTTGAGAGCATATGCTCCACTTGTCAGCATATAACTTGATGATGTGGAACAAGCAGGAACAGCTCATGCAAACACAGTAAAAGCATCGTGTGCTACATCTCCTGAGACAGGGTGATCCTCCAAGAGCGAAATAAAGCAAGCATCAGTGCACAGAACAACTGAAAACTCATGTACACGCTTACTCCCTGTATGTGCACGTGCTTCTGGGATGAAAGAAGCAGAGCAGGTGAAGCGGATGAGGGGGGCATACATAGCTGTGTCTAGTTATTTCTGCATTCATTTGGAGTCAGGGGTCGGCTCACCCTCCGACACTGATCAGCCCAGCCACACTGAAACCTAAGCCAACAAGACAGATTTTCTGCTGGTGCAAGTTGGCATGGGTCCACTGACAAAAGCAGGTCTCATCCTTGAGTGATGTGAAGCAGTGTCATCCCACTAAAGTCAGTAGACCGATAACCCAGCCTCGGCTCTGGAGAAAGTCAACAGAGCAGCAGCAATCGTCAGGAGCTGAGATTTTGGCCCCCTCCCTTTTGTTTTACTGTAGATTAGGAAGACACAGATTTCTCCAAAAGACCAGTGAGGCGCACTGACAGCAGAGGGGAGGGAAAGGGGTGGCAGGGAGCCAAGGTAAGGAGCTTTGCCGGGCTTATTAGTGTGGGCTCCAAGCTGACGCTGCCAGAGCCAGCAGTGGGACAGGCAAGGAGGAGGTCGCTCAGGAGGCTGAGCAGGCAGCTGCTGCAAGGGGGAAGAGACAAGCACCGAGGGACCGGCCTCAGGCTGGGTGAGAAGGCAGCGGGCTCAAGGGACGGAGCCAAGAAGGAAGAAGGGAGCGGGACCCAGCAGCAGGACGAGTGGTGGAAAGGGGTCTGCTGTCCTCTGACACATTCGTGACGTAACGGCAACAGCTACACCACGGGGCTTTTCTCACACCGTCATTGTGCTTCTTAAGTGAATTTGTTGGTGTGCTGAATTTAGAAAAGTCATCTTTAAAAAGAGAAAGAGGGAGATGGGGTTTCAGTAGAGGTGGTACCACCTAATGCTGAAGTTGCCTAATACTTCTTATTAAAGGCCTGTTTTCAGTTACTTATAACTTTGTCACACTAACCATCTGGCCTGCAATTCCCCATGCTGTGTGTCTGCCTCAAGCTGAATTTGTTTTGTTCATTTGTTTTTGCATTTCTGCTCAAGTGGTGTGGCTGTTTCTGAGAACAAGGAGAAGAAAAATGCATTGTTTCCCTCATGGTAAAATATTCTTATTGGTCTGTGACTCCCATGCCTCAGAGCAGGCACTCAAGTACAGGGCTGCCCTTGTATCAGGGATGTGCTCTTGGCAGCCTCGTTACAATCTACCCCTGTTTGGCCACCTTATAAGCCTCGGAAAAGGCTTTTGCATCTTGTCTGCAGAACAGGCAAGCCAAGCACTTGTTTTTCCTGAAGGTTTCCTGGATATCTCTCCTGGGTTTGTGCCCCATCTCTTCCAGCTCCTCTGTGCCACCATGCAGGACACATGTCCCTGCACAGGGACATGAGGATCGAGCAGGATGGCYTCTGCCACCATTCCTGCTGAGAACTCTGGCGTGAGAGGACTGTACCCACTCTGCCTTCAAAGGTAGAGGTAAGTGGAGACACAAACGAAGGAGTTGGGGGGTAGGAATGAAAAAAACCATGAGGCACTACGAGAGCTGAGAGGAGACAGGGTATGAGTGAGAGAAGGGGCAAGACAGAGGCAGGGAGTACCATGGTACATGGGGGTACATCACTCAGGATCTAAGTGATAAAGCAGGAGCGTTAAAGCCATAGAAAGCTCTCCTTTGGAGAGTTTGCACCTGTACACCTCAATGTTCCTTGGCAGCCCAGGCTCCGACACCAAGCCCAGTGTGCTCCTGTCCCTGCAGTCTGCTGGGCAAATGGGCTGCTACCCTCCCGTCACCTCAGGTGGCAGAGGGCTTCAGATCTCCAGCTCCATATGCCCTGGTGACCTGTGCCAGGGTCAGCCCATCTCCACACTGCACACTCTCTAAGGGGTAAGAGAGAAAGCTCTTAAACTTTGTTGTGGTTCCCCCCCGTAAGCCTATGCAATAGCACATGGAGAACTATGTTAAAGGAACATTATGACTGCACAGCAGAGTGAGGAAATGCTGGTCTGGAGTTTTCCATACAGCATTAATTCATCTCCTTTGTGCCTGTGTGTTATAGTACAGCCTTTAATTACATGATCACGTAGCATTTTGTTGTGTTTTTCCCACAGGGCCCCTGCATCCTTCGGTGCCAAGCTGGAGGGGTGTGTAGGAAATGAGGAAGGGGATTGGAGGTGGAGAAGAGATGATCTGGTCATTAATGCAGCTGAACGCTGCCTAGCCCTTCTCCTACCACTGAGTCCTTATGTGCTACTGGCAAGTCACTTAAATAAGCATTTTCTAAGTTGGCCAGTACCTCCYGTTCTGTTTGCCAAGCTACGGACACCTGGGGCCAGACTGGCAAAAGTGCTGAACGTTCCACATTGCAGACAAAGTTGCTGGGAGCTGTGCCTTCAACATGAAATTATGGGAGTTCCTGGCGCTAAAGGTTCAAGAAATCCTGGCCTCTCCTAGAAATTCCCTGCCCCACACTCCCACTCTTCAGCCGAGGATGTGTTTTGCCCCTAGAGGTAGTTCATAGCAGACCATCATAGGTTTGCCAGTGATTCCCTTTGGGTGGCTCCAGTGTCAAAACCTGCTAACAAGGATATTCTAGGGGCTGCTTAGCTGACCTTTCTTCCGTTGTCTCAGTTCCATGTCCTGCCCGAAGAGGTTCTCAAGTGCTCATTTTATTTATTCACGAACCTTCCACAATATTAGACTTTCTTGTCCACATACCATTCTCCCTCCCTGCTCTCCTCTCTGGTCCTCTCAACACTTTTTATTTTTCTTTTTCTTGTTCTTTTCTCTCAGTAAGTGCCCAGCTCTCACATTCACAGAAAACAATAGGTTTTGTTATATATCTGCAACTTTGTCTTTCACAATAGTCACTTGGAGAGTAAATTCTCTGCAAATTTAAGTAACATGCCAATGTCTAAACATATACAGCACACACATACACACAAAAAAAAATCCCAGAAAAGCAAACTTGTGTAGCTGTAAAGTGAACAGCCAAAGTTAGTGGTCCCAACTCTAATGTCTTTATTCTCATTCCACTTTGGTAAAATGGAATCAGTACTAGCTCCTTCCTCTTTTCATAAGGGCTGTGGTAAGGGGAAATCTGTTCATGTTTGTGAACTGCTCAGATTTAGAGTGAAAGTGTCACAGGAAAGCCCAGGAGGAAATGTAAYCAGTTTGTATTCTAGGCAGAGCTTAAGTGGTGTTTAGTAAATAAGGTCTGAGGTCAAGTGATGAGGGTAAGAAGAAATTCTGAGCAGTTACCCAGTGAGCACAGTGACAATCTGTCCTATACAGTGATGATCCTGTGACTGCGACACAGTGCAGATGCATATAGAAGTTTGAATTAAGGCATGAAGAGCAATCACGACTTTAGCATTTCTTATTTCTGAGCATTTCATGTTTCCAATCTTAGTGGATTTTTAATGTAATTATTAAGTGGTAATAAGGACACTGATAATATAAAAATAAGTGCCCATCTAGCTGAAGTTAACACACTTAGAAAAGAATTACTTGGTTATCCATTTGTCCTCTGTGACAGTACAGAACTGGACTTTATAGGATACATGCCACTACCTACTTTTGAAAGCCTCAGGCAAAGAGCCAGGGGAGATATTCATGTTCTTGTGCATTTCACTTTAATTTTTCCCCACAATATTCAGGTTACATTTTCCCTTAACCCAATTTCCTCCCCTTTTTATACCCTTGCACACAAGCAAGCACCATGTTAAAGACTCATTGTCCTGACTGTTCAGAAACCACTAAGTGTGAACAGGTATTAACATGCCCCTACAAACACAGCCAGCCAATACATAGCCAAACCAAGCAGGTTTGGGTCGTTCTCCCATTGCACTCTTCAAAAACCAAAACAGGCTTGGATGATTTCTCCAGACCCTCAGTCCCTGCTATTGCTTTGCTTTGAAGACCATCCAGGTTATCACCATCTCCCTGGTCTGGTAGGCCACTGATTTCAGAGCAAGATCATAACTTCCTGGTCCTGTTTTGTGTGCTCCTTGTGCCAGCAAGACCAAACTCCACTGACCGTCCTTGTGGTCACACTGCATGCCAAGTTCTTATCAAATCTGCTCCATGTATTGGCCCACCTATCACTTTCCATTTGTTGAGCCCCACATCTGGCTTTAACCACACACTCACAAATTCTTTCAATATCACATCTGCCAAGGTTTTTTCTCCCTTCTCATAGGCTGTGTATTTTGGGTTGATTAATAGATGTTTGTTTTGTGGGGTTTTTTTCAAGATGAAATGGGCTTTTTTTTGGCTGGCTTTCTGCTCCTCCAAAGTCACATTGTATTTGTTCTCTGCCTAAACTTGCATTTGCAATTCAGCCCAGTTAAATAGCATGTGTTAATGCCATTAATGGGCTTTTAACTCCCCGCAACCCGATTAATAGTGGTGATATTAAGTACACCCAGAAGTAATGTTTACAAAAGCATCCATGTGATTTAGAAGCATGAGTCCTGTCAAATGTCTCCGCGTCAGCTTTGCCTTTGAAAGTGAACTTCACAGTCTGGCATGGACCCAGAGAGCTGGGAGCATGCTCCGTTTTTTTGGGGGGAGAGGGTTGCAAGCTTATCCCTCTGTAGCAGGACTTGAGCATCAAATCAAAATTTATTTGTGTACATTCACATTTTTCTTTCCCTCCCTGACTGCTAGCAGTTTTTATGAGATCTTGTTTTCTGCCTTACATCCTGTTCAGCCACTATTTTGTTTTGTCCTTGTGTTTTTAAGGAAGCAATGGGGACTCTCTGTCACTTCAGGCTCCATCTCATTTATGCATGGATAAGCTCTCCAGTACTACTTGTTTTCACAACGTCTTTTTCTAAAATCCTTTCATCTTTCCTTGGCAGCAAGAACTCCCTTCAAATTCTTCTTGCATGTACCCTTTCCCTGCAGCAGGTAATGACTGAGCATTCAGATTTGGTTGCTTTCCCTACAGCAATGGATATTAACATATCTAAATAAATACACCTATTTATGCAGGAGCCAGGCAGGTATCCACAAGAGACAGTGCTTGCTGTGTCCCTCTAATACTCACCTTTCCAATAAGCCTCACAAATGCCTTATCTCAGTTGAGCCACACTCAGTTTGCTTTCAGATCCCTGTATGGGCCAGTCCTAATTCTGAGGGAAGAACAAGACTAGACATCTAGCTTCTTTCCTGGGCTTCTCCTTCAGGAAGAGATTGTTTACACCTCAGTACATCTGAATAATTTCCCAGAACAGCAGCTAGCTACTTGGTGCTAATTCATCACAGCAGAAGCCGCACAGCTCCATCTCACTCGTTGCACAAAAGCACTGAAGCTCCAGGGTCCCGCATCCTGCTCCAGCTGTGAGTTCTTCCCAAACATTCATAAAAGGAGGAGGGCCTACCTTTCCAGCCAGTGTCCACAGAATTAATTGCTGCAAAGCTCCCCGTTGGCATTGCTCGACCTTGTATCTGCGCTGACCRCCTTAAGGAATAAACAGGACTTTTGCATCCATCCCCTTGTTGATGCCCTGCAGAACCTTGCTCAACTGCATTGCGTTCACTACCTGTATTAGAGGTATGGAGCTAGTGGGCTGTCCGCTGTGCTGACATACAGAGACGGTTCCTGTACCAGCTCTGAAGAGCCAGCTTGTCTTGCTCCAGACACAGTATTAAGCCTGAATGACATTCATCAACCATTCAGCAGACTTGATGGCTTTTGGCTGCTGCTTTCTTGTTGTTTGCATGGCAAAAGAATGCCATCTATCATCATTCGGGAGCCTTGCCCATGCTGACTTGCTCTGAGGTTTGCTATTTGACACAAACTGAATTTTCAAGGGATGATTATGCTAGATGAGCACATGCTTTCGTCTCCTCATGCAGCAGGAGAGGAGTGGTTCCTTGTCTGTAGGCAAATGCAYGATGTCCTAGCAGAGCTGCTTCCCTCTCCCACTGACAGCTTTTAGTCACCAGACCATTTGCAAAGACCAAGGTATAGGAATGAAAGTAGAGGAACCTCCAAAGTTTCTCCATGGAGCAAGGGGAAGGATGGGCTGTGACCGGACACCACACCAGTTCTCTCCATTTCCCTACTACATATAACTAGATATTACAGAAGCAGCATACTATTTAGAAGTCACAAGATTTCCCATCAGATGTTCACACAGATGGTAAGGATTGTCTTTTTAATATATATATATATTTTATATATCTGAAGCCCAGTGCTAGACGGACTGATGTCACTCAGATCAGGACCCTCTGGGTGCAATGTGGCTGTGAGCACTCTCTCAGGCACTGTTTTACAGTAGCTTTGCACCTCCTGTGGCTCTGCAGAGAGGGAGACCACTTCAGTGATTCTTGCTCAGTGGAAATTTAATGTGTTCAAAGAAGCTTGAGGGGATGATGATCTGGAGTGGCCTGTTAGCACATGGTTAGAGGGTGGAATTAGACCTACATCCATCTCATGGCAGCTAGCATGACAGAGAGGGGCAGAGTTAGCCAGGGGGTCCAAGTGTCATTTGGTACCTGGTGAATGTGAGACATGGACTAGTCAAAGGAGGGATGGAGAACCACAGAATGCACCCGAGGAGCAACCCTGCTGGACTGCATGCTGCTTCCCCATGGGCGCCTGCCAAGCACAGCCCTGCCTGATTTCAGACACCCTACTGTGGGTGTGTTTCCAATAAAACAAAAGAGAAAAGGGCTTTATTTCAAGAAAAAAACACCCACAAAGAAATTGAATAAATGCTATTTAAATCCTCTGTCTCCTTTTCATGAGCTTAATACAGAACACAGGTCCATCTCAAAGTCCCAGCAAGCCACAGAAGGCCTCTGAGACCACCTCTGTGGGAGACCTGTCTCTGATGTGGCCCTGTCCACAAACCCCTCTGAAGCACTCCATGCAAAGGCAAAGGCAAACCGGCAGCTCCAGCCACCGAGAAAGCAGCTGGCTTTGCTGGGGGAAAAAAAAGTCCGTGTTTCTCTTGCTCATTAAAAGCCTTTGGGTTTTGCTGAAGACAGACTTCTAGATTTAGCCAGGGAGCAAAACATCACCTGTTCTCCTGCACAAATGCTACAGTTTTGTGGGGAAGCAGAAACCAGTTAACAGGAATGGGATTGCTCATGGAGGGCCCAGCCTTCCTCTGCCCAAGGGCATCAAGGGCATGCTTGTGCACTGCAAACATGAGCCATGGTTGGGTAAGCCTGAAACCTCCAGGGCCCTCAGCTTCCCTGTCAGATTATGGTCTGACACTTCTTTAGACGTTGGTTCAAGGACGGGGGTTGTAGTGTGGGAGCTCTAAGGAGGCTCTCTGTCTTCTTGGAGCACTGGGGAACCTCAAGCAAGCAGTGTGATGGATGAGGGGTGTCAGTGAGGGACCTGACAATGGAGAGCATGACTTCTTCCATAACCACCACCCTCCTCTCTAGGGCAGGTTTATACACTGCAAGGACCTATCTACCTCTACAACCTCCCAAGTGCTGTGAAGTTTATTAACATGATCATTATTATTTTTCATGAGGACTTTGCAAACATGAGGTGAAGATTAAGCCCTAGTTGTAATAAACTCTGCATCAGCTGTACAAACCTGTCCCAAATAACAGATAGACACAACGGAGCAAGGGCATAAATCACAGTATGGGGACTGAGGGTGGAAGGGGGAGAATCAGGAAGGTCAGAGTGGTTGGATGATAAAAGAGTTGGCACATTGGTCTCAAGGGCATAGTTTGTCTSTGATGGTGCATAAGTCACGTGTGAGCTGTCCCTATGAGTAACAGCCAAGTTTCACATCTTTTGTCTTCTCCTTTCTTCACCTCTCACTGTGACACCTACTGGAAGTGAAACTCAGATCACRCTAAGATCAAGGGGAAGGAGAAACTGGGACATGGGTGTTTACGGCTTACCGTGTTCACATCTATGTCAATGTCCTAAGCAATGGTTAGGAGAACATCTGCCAATGTGTGCAAACACATGTTGAAGAAATTGGTCTGGCAAGTTGAGAGATGGTTAAAAAAAAACCACAGGGAGGTCTGTAAGCAGGAGAGCTCAGGCTGAGCCATTAAGAGTCGGCTAGTCATTAGGAACACAGCAGCACCCTGATGGCCACAGCAAGGCAGGTGGGAGATCATCAGACTGTGRTGAGGGGGCACATCCCCTGAAAGTTAGCACTGAAGTTAGTGGGCCAGGGAAGTCTGCAGAATGGCATTGCTACCAAGGCACGGTAACCTCAGGTGGTGCAAATTAGTGCAGCTTCACTAAAATTTATGTGATGATCTGTCCCAAAAAAAAATTTTTTTTTGTCTGGTTCAGTGTTGTGAACTTTTACCACAAGCAGAATTCTACCCTGTTGTTGTTTTGATAAGAGACAGAGGATGTTTCGCAAAACTTTGTGGCAGAACACGTAACGCTGGCCAGAGGGCTGTCAGATTTGCAAAACTGGGTGAAATGTTGCAAACAGGCAGACTGGCGCCATTGGAGAGCAATTCCGAAAACCGAACTCCCGGACACTTCCCGCTTTCTGCCAGGCRCCCAAACACCCTCCAGATATGCTTTTAACAAATCCTCCTGCATCCCAAATGCTGTCTAGCCTCCAGGACCTCAAAGCATTGCCCCAACATCTGTGAAAGGATATAAATAACAAATATAGAAAGTTTACAAAAAAAAGAAGCCAGAGGTTTGACTATAAGCATTTAAAAAAAGTATTGGCTTTGCACTCAATAGTTCTGCAGGAGACTTGCCATCCCGCGATGCCAATGACCGAAAATGCCGCCAGTATGTCCCTCTTAGGGGCCACCCAAAATGTCTGAGTAGATGGCCATGCTATTGTGTGATTCCTTAAAATAAAATGACTATAATTGTGGTTAGGCTTTGGCTATCCAGGAGCCACATAAAAGAACATAAAAGCCACAGAATAACTTAGCTACATTGTCTACTGGGGCTTTGCCAGGGCTATTTCTGTGATGATGAAATCTCTATCTCTGCAGAACTTAAGCTCAATTTCAGGTTCCCAGTTCTCCGATTTAGCTCTCCTGGAAATCGGCTCTACCACCTTGAATTCACTGGTGTTTGTTCTTCTGCAGCCGAATCCTATCGTGGAAATGTAATTAAGGATAAGCTGCTCTCTGGCATCAACCTTGCTCCGGAGGCCTAAGTCCCACCCCAAACCCAACRCAGTCTAAAGAAGAGGCGATCTGTTCCAGGACATTGCATAGGAATGCATGGCTGTCCTGCTGAGTCACCCTGATAGAAGGAACCTCTGCCATGCAAAGGTATGCAGTTATTTTTGCTTGGAGCCTGACCACGTGCAAAGCCAAGCCAGCTCACCCAAGTATAGGAAGGGGAGGTAGGGAAGAGCTACAGTTTGTGATGGGAGCAGCGCAAGGGGATGACCGTGCCAGTGAAACTGTTCCAAGGTCTTTAATAGAGGTCTTGGAATAGACCTTTTAGACTGGATATTAGGAAAAAATTTTTCACTGAAAGGGTAGTCAGGCATTGGAACAGGCTGCCCAGGGAAGTGGTGGAGTCACCATCCCTGGAGGTGTTCAAAAAACGTGTGGATGAGGTGCTTCGGGACATGGTTTAGTGGGGACATGGTGTACTGGGTTGATGGTTGGACTCGATGATCTTAGAGGTCTTTTCCAACCTTAATGATTCTATGATTCTATGATTCTATGATTCTATGAATTATCTGCCACCGCGTGGCTGGTGCTCTTGACTGCTTTTCGAATAATGAAGCTGCAACAGCAGCAGAATAAGTAAGAATTATTACCTACAACCGCAATCTACACATTAGAAGACACATCTAATGCTGAGAGACCCAGAAATAAGGATAAACATTTTCTCTTGCAAGGGGACTGGTGGAATCCCTCCATTTGTGAGGAATCTCAGGAAAAAGAGGGAAGGTACAAAAATCTCAGATCTGTATATGGGGTATTTGAGAACTTTCTTTCAGTCCTTCCTTCCCCCAGAGAATGCAAGCAACCATGAAAGAGAAGCCATTTCCAGGGGTGAAAAAGTGACTTAGGACCCTAAACCCATTTCAGAAGTGGATTAGGGGGAGGGCTTTCAGCAAGAGAGGCTTCTAAGGTCTATCAGGTTTTGCAAATAAGTCTTGGGTCTTCAAAACCTATTAAATGTTTAAACACCKTAATGCCCACTTTTTAAAGCTGCAGAAGTTCCTACTCCCGCCTCCATGTTCGTACCCTGCTCCCATTCCTCCGCAGAGCAATGCTGGCACTGTGGTCCCGCCGGCCAGCTGCAGCAGCCTTTGTGCCCTGCTCTTTGCGTATCATTCCTAAGCTATTAGAGCAAAGTCGGCCAGTGAGCAGAGTCTAAGTTATTAGGTTCAGAGTCGGCAAGTACAGTAGCAGTGTAAGCAG
Source organism: Oceanodroma leucorhoa (assembly GCA_030449065.1). Taxonomy (NCBI): domain Eukaryota; kingdom Metazoa; phylum Chordata; class Aves; order Procellariiformes; genus Oceanodroma; species Oceanodroma leucorhoa. Next base: position 9,780,872 of record JASVER010000006.1, on the reverse strand, counting down.
CAGACATGTCCAGAAGCTCCAGTGCCGTCCCCTCTGTCTCCAAGGCTCATGCTTCTCTGCTGTCCTGAATTTCTGAATAGTTTCAAAGCTGATGCCAGCCCTGCGCTACCCCAGCAGAGCAGGTACAACCCCTTACACTAACCTAAGAGTTTTGGTGGCAGGGGAAGGAATAGCCCTACATCACCTGCCTATATCAGTAGTAAAACCTTCTCAAAGCTGCCCYGCTCATACATGGCCAGTGATTAGAGGGAGCAGGAGAGAGGGGCAGCAAATGCYCTACCCCACACAGAGCACATTTGCATCTTCCACTGTTTGTTCAGCCATGATAGTCCCCAGTTAGCAAATCCCCAAGGTGCTGCTCAGGTAAGCTTGAGTAGGAGAGTCCATGTCCCAAAAGGAGCTGTTGGGGTTTCTAAGACATTCACAGAGCCTGATCATATGTTCATCTCCTCTTCTCTTCCCTCTTTGTCTCTTGAGTTGTGCTTTCATTCCCCGTTATTTGGGTTACAGGTGCTTGTGTGCTGATGTTTAAACCTCTCGTACTGTCTGTCCCTGTTAAAGTCAATTGGCTCATGAAACCCCCTTGGAAAAATACGTTGCTCTTCTGACACATTTTAGCTTGGACCCCAGGAGCACACCCACCAGGAGCACCTGGCAGGACTATGACCTGACACACCAATCCAGGCACGGAAGGGTAAGGGGGCAGGACCCCCGCAGTTCACGCTGCCCTGATCAGGAATTACACACACAGGCAGGCAATGTGGTCACGCAGCTGCACAGCTTTGCCCACCGCTGTCCAGGGGATCTCCTTCTGCTTCCGTCTCCCCTCTGCAGTCACAGGTAAATGTGTCACGGAGCAGCTGAGGAGGGACCTTGCTAGTGCTCCCCTATGTGGGTGGAAAGGAGATGGGTTTCCTGCGAACTCCAGCTCCAGAAGTTCTGCTATAATGCAGCAATTTTAACTTTTATGTAAAGCCAGTTTCCAGACATCCATGCTGATGAGAAAAACTTGACAACGTGAAAGGTAACAGCTTGAAAACTGAAAGGCAAATAAGGCCCCTGCCCCAATTAACTTTCTTCTCAGTGCCTGTGCTCTTTAAGGCAAACCTCCAGGAGTCTGACCCGGGGACATGGGACAGCTGAGGCTGGCGATAGCACGTAAGTGGCACTGAGGCGTTGTGCTGTCCTGCACAGAGGTGAACGCGCTGGCAAATAAGAAGGCAATGCATAATGTGCTGTGCTAATTATATATATGTCTGTAACCAGGGAAGGGCCTATGTACATGCCAGCGCCTGGAAGAGCCTGGAAAGACAGGCATGATATGTAAAACTGCGGTTCCTCCTTTCCCCTCTCTTCTCCATTCAAGGCACTTACACAGAACACAATTAAGGGTGGTATTTATTTATTTCTTTGAATGAAAAAGAAAAATTGTGCTTGTGATTTGGGAGGAGAGCTGCCAGAAGAGGAACTGGAGCCCTTCCAATACCTCACAGTCTAGTAGTTAAGCATTGCCTGAACTCGGCAGCGGGGAATCTTGAGTCCTGCTTTCTTCCATTCACTGGTTTATAACTCTTGGCATTTAAAAAGGTATCTTGTAAACATTTATTTCATTGTTCTTCAGCATATAATTGAATCATTTGCCGGCTTACCTTGTTGGAGGGAGGAAAGCGCCCTGCAAGGGGAAGTTTTCTCTTTTCCCAGCAGCTCTGTGCCTTCTGCTTCCCACCAGCTGCTTTTCGGCTGCCTCTGAAGGGGGGGAGGTCACCTTGGAGAGGGTCTTCTCTCTGCATTGCCAGATCTTCCCTCACCTGCATGGCACCTGCTTCATCTCCCTGCATCAGTGGTGCTCAGCCGGCTGCTGTGCCAGCCCAAGCCCTGGTCTCACCTCCYGAAGGAGCCAAGCCAAGACCTTCCACACAGCTGGTTCATGTGGGGCTGGCGTGGAGGTGTGGTTGCCTCCTCCCAGCCCTCCCTGCTGAGAAATGTGGTTCCTAGTCTCAGCGGCAGTGCTCTGAAGTTTGCCCAGCTATTAAGCGTGTCCCTGCTATCCATGTGAGGGTGGCATATGCATAATGCTGTCCCCAGCGTGCCTGGGGTTGGCTGGCTCCCTGCTCAAGTCAATGTGATTTTTTTTTAAATGTTTTCTTACTATTATTACTTGCATTTAATGCACAGGCCAAGGCTCGTTTGATGCCGTGGCAGAAGCCCTGCCTCTCTGTTATACCTTATGTACAAAGTTAGTAGAGGTCTTTGCTGCGTTCCAATAAGGGACTGAGCAACATATCTGCTGGTTAATCATTTATCGCTGTATGAACCTGCTGAATAGCAAATACGCTAGAAAGGGGAAAGGAAAGGGCATGGCAAGAGATTAACTGAGGACAGTCAAAAGTCAACCAGAAAGGAGCGGGGATGAGGCTGGAAAGGTCAGGTGGCAAACGGGAAGGCTACTGTAGTGTAAACACTGCCTCAGCAGCACGGGGGCCAGGTGCTCCCAGTTCAGCCCTCTCTGCTCCATGACCACATGTACTGCGAGCTAAATGAKTATCTACTGCCTCCAGCTGAATTTGATGGCTTGTCTGCCTAGGACAGCCTTTTGGATTCACTAAGTTTCTTTCACCTTTCCAAGACTCAGGTCTCAGCTGTTCCCAAGGCGTGTGCTTCTCGCAAGGAGAGACCTGTCGTGATCCTTGCAGCCGTCAAAAACACGCTTCCCCATGCAAAGTGCTGTTCTCACCAATGGGTCTGACTGCCAGTCCCACCGGCACTGGGGTGGTGGGGAAGGGGAATCAACTCGAGTCAGAGAGTGAACTTTCCGGGAACGGATTTCTCCAAYGGACCACTGCTTCTGCACCATGGTAGGGCTGGTGGGGCAGAGCACAACATGTATCTGGTAGGACCATAGGTAGAGCTTGAGCATAACAGATGTCCCTTTCCTAGAAACCCATGGGGTATTCGATTTAGCCCTCCAACAGCTGAAGACCAGTGGGCTAGAACAGCGAATATGGCCACTGCCATCCAGGCTCTGGCTGCCCCTGACCACCCTAGTTAGATGGTAGTTAGCTGGGAAAGTAGGCATGACCACATGGGCACTGGCAGGATTTATGGTGTGTTTTTACTAGTCAGTGGGTGGCGGGATACTCAGCCCCATGGCAGCAGTGTCTGGGCAGGCAGCAATCTCATGCAGGCTGGAACAGGGTCTACCCCCACACTAAGCACACCTCCAGCAGGGAAAGCAGATGGGAACAGCACCCCAAAGCCAAGGAAAGGGCTCCATTTTGTCACCTGCTGACACAACAATGGTATGACATTGCCAGCATGCTCAGAGCATGGCGGCAAAACATTGTACCATGTGATATCTGCCCAGAAAGTGGGGTGTTTGCTTTGAGAAAAGCACAATACTGGGTGAATGCCACAATTCAGAGAGGGAAGTACTTCGGCCAACACAAACAAAGCATTTACTGCTACATTTACACGACTGAGGTTCCTGACTTGAGTTGTCACCATCCATCGGACACAACAGCCTTTTCTTTGCTTTCCACTTCAAGCCTCGGTGTTGACCCAGACACAAGAGCAGGTCTGAGAAACCTGGTTGATCATCATACAGCTTTGTTCGTGTTGATGGGGGAGACTCTGGAGAAGCCTGTGGTGCTGGCATGCTTGAGCCTGCTGCCTCCAGCAGTCCCACTTCTGCTTTGTGGAGGGCTGCGAGCACCACCACCGCTGTCCTTGTTCCAGCTGTTCTGGGATAGCCCCGTGAGCTTTGGCTTCATCTGGGGTCATCAGTGGTGGCAAGGCTGTGGTGAGTCTTGGTGTCTTGATGGAAAAAGGGGTGAAGGTGCAGCCTATCCCCCATAGTTGTGGGTCTCCCCAGAGCTCATGTTCTTCTCCCAGGGTGAGGGGCAGAGAGCAGTTGTGTACACCTTAGCCGAGGAGAAGGTGGCTACACCCACACTCCCAGGGGTCAGCAGAAACAGCAAATACCCTCTAGCAGGGGAGTCTGTCCCCTCCTCATCTCTTGCACCGCACTGCCTGGCCATTGCTTTGTTCATGAATTACTTGAAGACACCTTAGGCTGTTCCCAGACCTCCCCCATTGCCTTTCTGATTCTGCTGGGATGCATTTGGGTCCTCCCTACCTTCCTTATCTTGTAACAGGTGCATGCCAAATATACAAGAATAACACTCCCATCTATGGGGTCATGGTACATCAAGAAATAGGGCAACAGAGACACAGCTCGGCCTTTACTGTCTCAGTATCAGTCTTTATGCCAGCTGCAGGAAAATAGTCCTTTTTCCTCCATCTGCTCATGCCAGACTGGTGTGAGGTTACCAACAGTAAGAGATTTGCCACATTTTTCTCCCTCTCCTGTAGAAGACCCCGGYCCAGTTTTCAGCTGGCTGGGAAGGAAGAGACGTTAGGAAGGGCAACAGGAACCCACTTACCAACTATCTGAGGACTCAGGCTGGCCCCTCAAAGGCAGAGAGGAGTTTGTTATTCTTACTGCTTTTTAAAATAGCAAGAAGTGAAAGAACAAAATAAGCTATTGCCTATTTGATGGCCCCAGCAGGATTATATTGCTTCACAGTGTGCATGACAAAAACAAACAAATATGTCTACCAGAAACTCTCCTGTATTTGCCTGCACACAAGCACAAATTGCACTGCGAAATATTTTTGCAGTCAGTCTTCTCATTAAAAGCAATTAAAATAAGCAGGAATGTTTTGCCAAAGCTGAAGATATCTCTGTCAATTTGATTTGAGCAATTTACCTTGCAGCAGCTAAATATCAGCTGCAAAGGAGGGCATTGGTGAAACAGGGAAGCAGTATCTCCCTTTTCCTGCTTAAGGCTCTGCCAAACTACAGCAGGGTGTGAGCATCGGGGTGGGGAGAAGTGGGAACAGGTGGCTGAAGAGAAAAAGGGAGGGAGAACGAGAGGAATGGAAGTGGCATTACTGGCCAGTGGTCGTATGACTTGATGCCTAACAGAAATAAAATGTTCTGGCATTTCAGTTTTTCCGTAGAGCAAGCAGCAGATTAAGGGAGGCATCAGCACAGTGCAGAAGCCGAGGCTCCTAACCACCCAGGCAGCAGGAAGAGGATTGCTCCCAGCATGGACAGGTTGTCTCTGACTGGGTTTGAGGACCACTTCTATGTTTCTCTTTGCATGTGGCATGTCAGAGAAACCTAAATGTACCAAAGAGTCTCCTCTTGGCCAGGTCCATGCTCCATTGGCCGCCATGTCCAGGATGCAGCTGCCCATCTGGCAAACATCCAGCCTAGCCCTCCATGGGACTTTGCTGGATATCTTGAGTTCCTCCATTTCATTTTACCTGACAGACCCTGCAGGTCTCAGCAATCCTGCAGCTGCTGTTATGTTACACCTGGACACGTTTCTGTCTCCAGAAGCCCAGAAAATCCTGCACTTCCCATCAAAGCACAAGCAATCCATAGCTGTCAGTGTGCAAACCTGAGCTCATCACTAAACAGGGCTGTGATCCGAAGAACATGATGCCAAATGACAGTCAATTCCCTCCCAAGTGAAATAGTGAATGCAGAGTGGGATGCCACGTAAGTGACAGTGGGTAGGCAAGGGAGGCAACCACCCATGCGCAAGAAGTTAAGGCAGTTTTGTTGCCAAAAATACCGATGTTAACCCCCACCTAAAATATTCTTGTGCTAACAGGGCCGAAGAGAGAATTTTTTGCAAATTGTACAAGAAATGCGAGGGTAATTACAAAGACAGTTATAAAAAGGTGAGTGCCATCTCATGGCAGAGCTGGACCCTCTGCTCCCCCATGCCAGTTCAGACCAGAGGGCTATGCGTCATGCAGACGATGAACAGGCCTTTGGCTCCACCGCTGCACAGGGGGAATCTCAGCCATCCCATTCTTCAGAGCTGGCAGATGAGCCATATAAAATATGAAGATCTCTTCCTCGGGGACTTTCTAGGAACTCACTTCAGGAGGATTCCTGTTGCTGAAAAGGACATGCATCAAAGCGTTATATATCTTGTGGGAGGAGAAGGGGAATTCTTTCGCAGACATCATCTCTTCCTTATGTAATTAAAAATGTCAATGGGAAACGAATCCAGACATGAATATTTATCTTTGGCTTCCTGGTAAGCATTTCGCTGCACTAATTTCCTTGGCCTCCTTCCAATTTGCTTATAGAGAGAACCCAGATACAGTGGCTCCCCATAAGGACTTGGGCACCTGGGGACAWGTAGCCTGGGAACCTGTTGACCCTCAAGTTGTCTGACTGGGCTGACACATGCATCTTCATCTAACGTATCCCCCGAAGACTCACCCCTCAAAGTAGTATTTTCCATAAACGGTATTAATAAGCAGTGCTGTGAAACTGCCTTCTGGTCCCTTCCCACACACCATTCCTCATCCCGGGGAGATGTCCGAGGGGTTAAGATGGAAAGGGATACATCAGCCCGGCTGCATCAGTTTTAGACATCAGCAGGACACAGGCCTCCTGTGGACCCGCTGCACAAGGGTAACTTTCACCACATGAGGCCAAACCATCAGGGCTTGGGAAGGGACCATAGACACACCCCAAGGCAGCATTTACGATGGCATCCTGCTGTGCCTCCTGCTTCCCCACGTGCTCTCACCCCACAAAGCTGTCCAATGCAGTTCTTTCCATGGTCTGGGGGAAGAAAGAAACACAGCCAAGGTCTCCCTAAGCAGATCCCACGTCCCCGCTGCCAGTGCTCCCCTGCTCAAGGATGCTATTACCTGCTTTGATTCCTTATACGTGAGGGAGCCCCAGCCCTCTACAGCAGAGCATTCCCTCAGCCCACCTTTTGTGCACAAAAAGCTCTTCTCAGAGCCAGGTAAACTTGCAAAGTCAAGGACCGCCAGGTTAGGAAGAGCTTAAGTTTGACTTCTCTGTATAACTCCACTTTCCCCTCCAATACAGACACTATGATACAGACTTTACATGCAAAAGGAAGTCTACTTTTACCCCACAGGTTTCCTATCCACACAGAATGAACTATAATATGTAATCTGCACAGGTTCATCATTCCCTCCTGCTTTATTCATGTTTATTTACTACTCTCTATCCAGTCTCTGCCCTGAACATACTATTATTCATTTCCTCCTGTGGTACTTTTCCCATTGTACCTGCTCCTTCACAAACATTAATGAGATTAAGGCTAACATGATGAGATTAAGCCGCAAACTTTTGAATCATCCACCAGGTTGGGCTTCCGCTCAATCTGGATTCCTTCCATGTCACCTGGGGTCCCTGTGCTGGGAAACTGACTGCCTCTATAGTTAGTGGGAAGAGTTAGAAACCCCTCGGTGGGTGACTCCAACCATCTTGTTGACTGCAGGTAAAGACTCTCCCTTTTGAGCCTATTTTGGGATGGCTGCTCCTTGCCATCCATCGGTGGTTTCCTGCCGCCTCTCAGTGGTTTCCCTTTCTGAGCAGGCATTGCTCAGCAGCTCAGGTAGCACCTTCAGCCTCCAGCCCAGTGCAGGAGGACGAAGCGGCACAGGCTGTGCGCAGCAGTACTTCACCAGCAGTGCACCAGAGTTGTCCCTGCGGTGGGGGTGGGAAAGCAGCACAACAGCAAGCAGGGGCACGAGCTCTGCTAAGGTAATCCCTTCCCACCAGTGAGTCAGCGACTTTAACCCGCTCATATTACCTCACACAGAGCTAACGTGACTCAGATGGTACCTGATCACTTGATAACTGTGGCGATGCGTATCTAATTGCGAGCCAACAATACTACTATTCCCTGAAAGAGAAAATTTTGCATAGAGTGTGATGGAGAAGCAGGATAAATCCAGGTAAGATACATGAAGTTATCTCTCTTCTCTCCTCAGCTCCTGAACAGCCCGAGCTGGTATCTGGTCAATGGGGAAGGGAGGGACACATATCAGAAAATGGAGGGAAACGAGAAGAGAAAGGAAGATATTAGAAGATACACATCCAGAAGAGATGAGTTGTTTAGCCTCTGGGAGACAGAACTGACGGAAGACAAGGTTATCCCCCTTGTATGTGCAAAGGTATGCCACAGAGAAGAAGGGAGTAAGTTGTTCTCACTGCCTACTTGAACAGGACAAGAGAAATGGGATGAGGCTGTAGTGAGGGACAGTTGGGGCTAGACATCCTCTTTGGGAAGCTGTTGTCTACAGTGCATGTGGATGCTGCGGGAGGTTGTGAAACACATGTTGGTCATATCTGCTTTAGAATGCACTGATTCTGTCTTGGGACAAGGGGATGGAGCTGGTGAACCAGGAGGGCCCTTTGAGGACACCAGCAAGGCACCTACTTTGCCACTGGCATTCCCAGCTAACTGGACAGAAAAGCTTGGGCATCCAATGCTGTGGTCAAGGCTGGGGAACAGCCTCTTGCTCTAGGACTATCAATTGCTCTGTTCCAGCCACCCTTTCCTCTCGTGTCTCCCTCATCTCCACCAGCTCCTCATTCTCACTGTCCTCTCCTGCTTGTCATCCCTAGTCCCTGTCTGTGATCTTCCCTTTCTTCCCACCTTCCTTCTCACCAGTTTCTGACTTCTTTCCCCCACCCTTTCCTACTGTCCTCCCTGTAGCCTCCACCAACCAGCCCCCTAATTCTTCTCCTCTCCTCCTACCTCCTATCTTTCTACATTAACACTCAGGATGCTCCTCCCCTACGTCATCTGAAGTCACATCTAGCCGTGACAATGTGGAAAAGAGACTCACCACAAGTTCCCACACACCCGAGGCTCAGCGCCAGTGGTGCAACTGCAGAGAAAGCCTTGCTCAGCGAGGAGGGATCCCTGAGACAGCAGTGCAGGCTCTCCTGTGCCCTGGGGCTGGCGAAAGCCCTGGGAGGGGCTGGAGCAGAGGCAGTGGATGGAGGCAGAGCCCTGGGACAATTTAGCAGCTAAACTCTTACAAACCTTTGCCGAGCAGGTACACACCACAGCTTTTTGGAGCTTAAAGCCTGGTTAGGTCTGGATCATTTTTTAACAAGGGTAGCAACCAGTAACACATTGAACTCTTCCTGGGAAAATGTCAAGGTCCTCTTCCAAAGTACTCAGTGAAAATACTGTAAAAAAGGAGAGATTATTACAGGGCAAAGCAATGTCATTTTCCTAAACTTATTCTCAGAAACCAATGAATCATTTTAGCCAAAACCTTTTTTAAAATTAGTTAATTAATTAATTAATCATGCTGAAGCAAGAGACCTAGCATGGAAAATTTTAAGCAAAATAGTGACTGGCAATGCTATGAGCAACTACAAGGAACGAAAAAAGAAGCACAATAAAATAAAGTTCTGGCTAACTTTACCTGTCACTGCCCCTAATATACAGATGGCATTCGCACAACAGCAATACCCCTCCTGTCAAATTTATCAACGTGGTCATGCTAGTAGCAACTTAGTGGGAGTTTTGCCTGAATAAAGGCTAAGAAAAATATTGAGTAAGGACTTGGGATGTTGCCTGATAAAACCATGGTGCAAACAAGAAAGTGCAATAGCACTGAGTGTTGTATCTTACAAGGGCTGTACTTCCTTGTCAGTCAGGAAGCCCAGGTATTGTACAGAGCACACAAGATCAGGAAGTCCATCAAGATGTTCCTGGCACAGATTAGTCACAGGACTATCTATCCAAGGGTCAGTCACATGCGTGGAAAATAAAAAAATAAAAAAGCAGCAGCTGACTATCTGTTGGTCTGTGAGTATAATCGATGTGCACTGTAACGCTCCATGGATCACACAGTACATGCACACATGCCCGTTCTCAGACTGAACATCCTTCATGTCAAGAAGAGGATTTTTGTGTAAATCTAAACAGCAAAGTACAACTCAGAATTACAAAACAGAGAGGCAGGACCTCACTGTGGAACTGCCAACATCCTCTCCTTTACAGGCAGATGGCAAAATTGCCATAGAAAGATGCTTGAGGAGGAATTCACCAGTAACACTTGGAGGGGTGTAAAGAGACCATCCCTCCAAATTGAGGAAGGAAATGTCAAACCAGTAGCCCCAAATTGTTATATCCCAGTATAGATTTGTCTCCAGAGAAGGAATAAAAGTCTTTGCATTAGAAAATCAGCAGTTCTGGAATATGTCATTGCAGGGTCACGTCTAGCAACCAAACTGTTCATTCAGCAGAAGCAGGGGAAGATAGCACCACATCCACCGGCCCTTCAGCAGGAGATGTACCAGGCTCCTGGGTGGGCATGCGCAGATCACCCATGCTAAGCATGCTGAAAGAGAAACAGACATTTGGCATTAGTGACTGCCATTAGATTTGCTGCCTCTCCCAACTGCTGGTGACAAAGAAAGTGCTATCTATATCAACTGGTTTCTACCAGAGAGAATATTTGTGTCCTGCTCATACGGAATTGGCTTTTATTCATTTCCCTAGCCATTTTTACATCTTAAAGGCAAGCCATCTAAATTACACTTGCACCTTTGCAGCAAAACCTAGAGCACAGGGTCATTGCCATGAGGAAGACTCAGAGAAGTGTGCCGTGGGAAAGAACAGGCCATGTGGGGAGGACGAAGAGGAGAGCTTTTCATGAGTAGTCACAGAAGACGAGCCCAACAGTGGTAACTGAACCCAAAACCTGAAAGCATGGGACTATATCTGGTAGCCCAGCAGTTCAGCCAGATGTTGCCAATGCCCATAGCAAGGTTCCCATCCCCTTCACTAACTGTCATGCTCCTCTACCCACAGCAGCCCCTACCAGGGTAAGACAGTACAGGAGGAGGTTCAGGACGTAACAACAACTTTCTCACCACGCTGCCTGCTTTCTTCAAGACTCCTTCTGCTGCAGACTCCCAGCAGAAGAACAGGCATAGAAACAGGGAGTGTGAGTGGCGCCTTCCCCAGATAGATTTCACACTTCTAAGGCACAAAGAAGGAAACCAGCGTCACTTCGATCAAGTGCTGCGTGCTGTGTACGGTTAATGATGATACACCACTCCCTTCTGTGCTTGACACCTTGTCAGTCTGCCACACTCACTCCTGATCTCTGAGTGTTACCCCTTTTCAATAAAGGAAAATATTTTTGAAAGTGTGTAAGTGACTTAGAAGCCCAAGCCCCATCACTGCTCAATGAGGCATTACATCCATTCGGCTGTAGGCACTTAACAAAAGTACTTACAGGTCAGTCACCCACATGTGGAGTGAGACAGATACTACCACAGGGAACTTGAATCTGAATCAGACACTGTCTGGAGGTGCCCGTCTCCCTTCAAAGAGAGCTGAGGCTCACTGTAACATGTACTCTGACCTTTCAGGCTGCACAGGAGATGCAGATCACAACAGCAAGACCCCGCTCCTAGGTCCCAGCCACAGCCCAGCCACATCCTGCCTCTAGTTCAGCTCACAGCTGAGGTGTGCCCATGAAAACATTTTACTATGTATCGGCATCTGATCACCTAATTCCTGCTGAGGAGCACTTCCCTCCAGAAATGAGCCCATGGCTTGGATGGGCTACTCAAGGACTGCAGCTGCTTCCTGGGAAGAGATGTTTCCAGGGGCTCTTTCACAGCAAGCTCTCTGCTTTTCTTCCCAAGTATGGCTGCTTGTGAAGGTGCTGCCTCCACCCACCATTGCTCAGAGCGCACATGAGACCTGGAGTCAATGCTGCCTGCAGGATGAGGGGGTTTCAGTTCACACCCCCTAGGAAGGATGGAGCAATAGGGCCTGCAGAGGTGAAGGTGTTCTCCTTGCTGTCACAGGGGCTCAGTGACTCTAGGAACAAGAGGTCTAAAGCCTCTCTATAGCCAAAAGTACATTCTGCAACCTAGAGCACCAAGGTCCTGTGCTGCAGCATCTCGTGTTCCTCCAGCACAGCAGGCTCACAACAAACAGTTAGCCTTACACCAGCTCCATTCCCAGAGCCCAATCCCACCACATTTCCTGCTTGGGCTGCTGAATGCAGATGATGCAATGGATATTTACGTCACGGTTGCCACAGAAAGATTCCCCTGCATGGGATGACTTCTCCGCCAGTGTTATCTAGATGGTGCACCTGTGCCTTGCACTGTGAAGCAAAGATCTCGGTCTCCTAAACTTTGTGGGCATCAACCACTGCCACATCAAACATTGTCCCTGTTACTTCCCGTGTGATCCGAGTGATCTGTCAGGGAGCAGAAGCCATGTGAGGGCATCCTTAAGCATGAGCACCAGGTTGCCCTAGGACAAGAGAAGAAATATGCACTATGACATATTAAAATAAACCAACCCTTTCTTCTTTGGAGCCAGCTTGTGAACATGTAGGGTGTGTGTAGTCACATGAATGTCATTGCCAGATAACAACATCTCGCACAATAATGCAGTGTGGAGAGCCCAAGCGAATGCCAGTTACTGATCACTGTCATGTCAGTATATTGCAAAATAGTGACTGCTCTATTTGCTGTTGCCACATTGTAATTTTGCTGAACCTCAACACTCGTGCATGAGCAGCCTCTGAGACTGTCCACAGGGAATGTCCCTCTGCTTTCCCTTTGTCCGTGACCATACCTTTATACCAGTTTCTTGCAAGTATAATCACGTGCAGAGAAGGAATGGAACTGAAGCCACACACTAAAACAAGCCTGGCTTAGAAAATGCTGTCTGGGGCATACAAAGAGAAAGTCTGTGGCTGAAACATTTATAAAGTGTAGCTAAACAGAGCAAAGGGCGATACTGTGGGATTTTCTTCCCTGGGCTAAGGTGGGCACAGTGGGAAACTTTTGAGCTCTTCAGTTTTCCCAGCATTTTCCCATCTGTACTCTGTACAACCCTACCTCGGGCAGACTCAGATGAACACAGAAGTGACCATGAAGAGTTAAAACTATCAGTGTAAACGGATTTATTTCTGGAGTAGAATTCTATTTCCCATCCTGCTTTGTACCCTCATTTCTACGTAGGGGAAAAGACCTTTCATTTCATACAAGTGTAAATAAATGCCCAGTGCCAGGCATAGCCACCGTGACCAAGCAATGGAGGAGGAGATTTAGCCTTTTCAAACCATGGAAGCAGCCATAGGAAAAGAGCCAGTTTCACAACATATGGGAGGCTGTCAGATGCCTCCTCATACTGGGAAAGACGCAGCCTTTCCAGCGTAGATTTAAATCCAAGAGAAATGTTTATTTTAAAAGATAACAAAGGATTCACAGTGGCACTGTCGATAAGAAGATGGTAACAAGCAGGGCCATGCAAAAGGAACGTCTCACCCATTACCCACGTAGGTTCAGGGAGTGTCTCATCCAGCTCCAACATCTGCCCAGGTATTTGAACAATGACTTCACTGGAGATCAGCACTTGGTAAACATCTCCTACCTGAGCTGGGGCAGTACAGCCAGACCTAGGGGTGGCATAGAAAGCGTAGGCTTAGGTTGCACCTACATTACAGTAGGAGGTCTGAGAGCAGCAGCCTGCGGCCAGCTTTTGGCCAGCCAGTTTGGGTATACAGAGCAGTGCTTGCATGCTGGCGAGGACCTCGGCAGAGACTGCCTTCCCCTGTAGGAACCTGGCCTCCATCGAGCACTTGCTGCCTCAAGGCTGTGTCTTTGCTGCTGCTGCTGTCACCCGAGCCACTGAGAAAACAGGCACGCTCAGACACAGTCTGCTATGCCCACTTGTGCTGGAGTCTGCCAGGTGTCCTTAGCATCAAAAATAAAGGGGGAACCCCATTTGGTATCACATAAAAGACTTTCTAAAGCGGCCTCTTTAGAAAAGGAATGTAATACTACTAGGACTCTGCTTTTTTGTCTTCCACAGTTGAAGACACAGAACATTGGCATATCAAGTGATGAGGGAAGAAAGGCAGAAAAGCAGGAGAGATGTGTCATGGCCCAGGCAGGGGCTGGAGGAGTGTCTTACGGAGAAGTCAGCAGACTGGTACTGGGAAGATAGGTGCTTCATTCCCATTGCAGAGGCCCTGTATGACACTGAGACACACATTTCCTCTGTGACACATCGTAGGAAACAATTTCAGCCGCCTGCGTTCCAATTCCCTCTCTGGAAATGAGATTGTCTGGTGCTCAATGTTCCACTTGTGTCCCATAAGGACCAGTCCCACTGGCATTCAGGTGCTTGCCCAGGTCCTCTCATCACGGGGACCAGCTAATCAAACCCTCAGGAGAGGGACATCCCAGCACGCTGTGGCAGCCGGCGTCTAATGAGAAAGCAAGCTGTGTTGAAGAATCCTCAACTCCATGAAAACAGAGCCTGTGCCATGCTCAGTACTCCTGGGGCTGGCCTGAGGAAAGTGGTGGGTACAGCAGGGAAGCGATGGGTGGGCTGGTGCCTGCAGCTTCTCTGGTGGCAGTTGGGAGGGATCCTGTTGCAGTTGTTACCCTGGCAGCCAGAGTTGTTATCTGACACAGGTGTGACTCTCTCATCCCCCTTGTCACTTCTGATGGTGAACATCCATGCCAAGCCTAGACTTCTCTCCCCTGCTAGGCTCAAAATGCTGGGTTGTACCTCCCTGTGTGCAAGACAAAAAACACTCCACAAAGATTTGCTCCATATACCTATAAAACAGCTCACTGTGAAGCTCTTGTTTCTCAGAGACTCCTAGAAGAATGCCTCTCTCATCGAGAGCACCAAGCGATGGGGTACCTGAGACATCCTACTTTGCTGCTGCGGGTCTGGTTAAACACCCACTCAGCTGCCAAACTTATGAAACTTATGAATTGTGAAGATGACTCTCCTGCCCTCATGTGAGCACCCTCCGCCCCCCTGCCAGCACCCAGGCACCCCTTTCTTCATTTCTGCAAAGCAAAGAGAAACACATTTGCAAAACCATGGGCGCACATGTGGGAGTGAGGGCTTCTGCTGGGTACGGGGTGGAGTGGGGGCACGAAGGGAGGAGCCGGGGAGAAATCGTCAGAGCAGATCCTCCGCTAGAGCAAATCAAGGTGGCCTCATTGACTTTGCCTTGCCCTGGTTGGGTTACGCCTCCTGTGCCATGTTTCCTGAAATAGGGATCCACATGTCTGGCTCGATGAGAGCAGGCTGTCCTAGCAGTGTTTAGAAGCTATGTAAGTGGGAAGCATTTTTACACAGGCTAATTTGACATGTAGCATTTCAGGAACTTACAATTTATTCCATTGAATTTCTAGCCAGAGATAGCATCTTTATTTTTATGGTTTGTGAAAAAAAAAAAAAAGCCCAGCAGAAAAAAAAAAAAAAAAAGAGAGTAATAAAAAAAAAAAGGACGCTGAGCAAATAATAACATGTGTGGGTGGGTTGGTGTGTAATACCCCAACCACAGGGCTACAGCAACATTTGGTCCCATTGACCTTTTTGCTCAAATTAAGGTAATTACTCAATTACTGACAATAGTCTGCTGTGTTAACGTCTGTGGATTAGCCCATAGAGAGGGACATGACAAATACTTTATCATTTGACACTATAGGTGCAGGTGACTTCAGACTTGATCCAAAGTCTAAGAACAGACTGCTCTTACGTGCAGAATTATTAAACCTTGATTAAACCCCAAGATATAGAAAGACAGAAAGACAGAAAGATGGAAAGGTGGAAAGATAGATAGATAAACTCTACATACATTAAAATAGATCTAGTGTGGAAATTTCTGCTGTAATCTCTTTCTGAGGGTAACAGACTTTCTACAAACATCAACAGGTTTTGTTTCCCAAGGGCTTTTTTTTCTTAAAGTTTTCCAGTAAGAAAATCAAAACTGTGTATTTTAAATCAGATAATTCAGTGTGACTGACTATATGTTATGTTGTTGACCTGGCCCAAAATACTCTCAAGTGCATTTGCGTACTGTGATGACTGTCTCCTAAGTGTTTGCATTTCTTTCCCATAACACAACAGTCTTCTGGTTCACATGAGGAAATGGGGTTACCATTCAACCTGGGTCATGTGCCTCCATACAAATATTCTTTGTAATACTGAACAGACTCAAAAGGAAGCATTCTAGTAAACTGAATGAACTGACTCAGAACATTGCCACCTGGAAAAGTCAAATAGTCCATTCCCCTCAGAAATGTCAATAAAAGCAATTTACAAATGTAAACATTTTAGAATTTTTCATTCAAAATACCTCTGTATTTCAAATGTACATTCCATGTTTGTCATAAAACAAACGCTGAAGCATCTATTTCATTAAATAGAAATTCTGATTTTCATTCTATTTTCCTGCTGCATAGCAGCAAACACCAAAAAAAAGGTAATATTTTCCTAGCTCAAGTTATAGAGCAGATTTGCCATTATGTAAAATAAATGATGTCGCTGACATGGAGAACTCATAACTTACATGCTTACACAGTGCTGACTACCTTTAAATGAGACTTAGAAACTTTTGCTGCTTGAGGTTGAATATTGCATCCGTGCACTATTTCTGCTTACAAAGGCAGAAGTGCCCACTCAACATTGCTAATACAAATTTTCTCTTTACAATGAATGAAACACCTGGGATGAGACACAGAAGACCTCAGGTCATAAGATTTGTGGCATGACAGAATGATATTAAACTTTGGAGTTTAGTATCGTTGAGAGTAAGCCCTGGGAGCTCATTTGCCAAGCAGCAAGGTTCATCCCCGAGGCTGAGCCGCCTGCGAACCCTTCTGGTGATGAGCCATCTGGTCCCAAGGCTCAGTTCATGTTTGCAGTTTCCCACTGCAATTTGCACACCCACAATTTGACTTCTCTTGGGGAAATAGGGCTAGTATTTTTGTAAAGATTTGAGAGTTCATATTTTTACATCTGATTCTTCTTCTTAAGGGTTAAGAGCACCTTCAAATCCAAAAGAGATATTTGGAAATATTCACCAACTCTGGTGCAGCTTAGACTGAAAGATGGAGGTTTAACTAACCCACTATTTTTGAGTGATGTGTGGAATAGGCCTGGTGTTATTTGTTGTCCTCTAGGGAGAAACAGATAACCCCAGGGAGAAGCAGGAGCTGGAAGGAGACCTACAAACCTGAGGGTGCAGAAAGCATTGATGCTCCAAGCAGATGGGTGGGAGATTGGAGGTAGATGAGGGAAGAAGTTAGCATTTATGTCTTGTTCACAGTTTATTCATATCAGCCTTATCATCCAGATCCTCAGCTGAGGGATATTTTGGGCCAAACTTTCAGCTGGTGTTAAGCAGTGCATCTCCATGTCACAAGCCCTGATTTAGCAACAGAAGGTAACAGAAACCAGAAAATGAGTCCTTCCCTGCGGATTGCTTAATCAGACTTTAGCTACCCCATAGCCATATTTGCCTTAACCTCTTTCTAGGTGGCCACTGCCTTTCTAGTCAATCTAAGGCAAGCTAGGAGACCAAATCCATGGTAAATGGTAAATCTGGTAAATCCATGCATTAGCACTGCAGTAGCACCAGCTGATTGTTTGCTCCTTGAAAACACATCCCAAAAATACCTGTGGGGCTCTCATTTCCCTGGTGGTTCTGGAGGTCTCACCTAAAAGCCCAGAAGGCAATGAGTCCCTGACACCACAAAACTGCCTCCAGCTTTCCCTCTCAACACCACCAGACTGAGCACAGTGAGCAGAAGAATCCAACAAAACAAAGCCAAACAGCTTCCCGCTGTTATTTTAAGCCAGGAGAGGGGATGGAGGGAGGAGGTGGGTGGAATGAACCGCTCAGCGTACACTGGGAAATCATTTTGTTTTGGCCGATGGCCTCTTGTGGCTGTGGTTTCCACAACATCTCTGTATTCTATCTGTGTCAAGATGGAACCAGCCTCCTGAAATAGACTGAACAAGCTAGACGGGAGCTATTTTAATACCTGGAGCTTGTTCCGTTTAGACTTCGTTGAGTGAGGGGAGAGGATGGAAGAGGAGAAACAACAAGCGAGGGTGATGTTATTTTAACACATGAAGCAGAGCTGTCAGTGCGTAGCAGTTTGGCTGTCTCAGCACACGCCCCCGTCTGCCCCATCACTACTACGTGCAAGGATGCACAGCCTGAGCTAGCATGCGCGTAGGCCAGAATTAGCCTGGTTTGTGTATGCGCACGCATGCATCTTATCGGAAAAGCGTCACAGTTTCCTTTGTGTCGCACCAAGAGGGAAAACTGAGTTAATGTCTCCAGATGGGTGTGCGCAAGGCATGACAGACAAGTTGACAAAATGCAGGATGGAACTTCATGACCCAAGACAGACACAAATCACTCCCCCATCATGTCGCTATAATAGGTTGGCCACCACAATTCTGCTCAGAAGAGGAGGGCAGCTCCTTCCCAGCATCAGGTGTTGGAAAGCTGGGAAGGGTGGTAGGACAGTACACAAAGCAAAGTCTCCAGAATACCAGCTGCTTTTCTGCCTCATACAATACCACAAAACAACATGTCAGCTATACCCCTGACACATGAGAGCTCCACTTTCTTTAACAGAAGAGAGCAAAGCCATATTGCACCTTATATCACCTCTAGGTTGGTCAGAGAACAACTTGCTCCAAGGAGGATATTCCTCAGGAGCAGATGAAGCCCCTTTGGCAGCCTCTTCCTATTGCTAAAGTCACAGGGAAAAAATCTCTTGCTGCCCCACTATTTGGATTCCTCTTTATCTTTGCACACCCTCTGTGTTGAACTAATGCCTGAATCCCCTGTGATACCCCTACATTACGGCAAATCAGCCTAAAAACATATGTGAGGTATTGTGCTGCTTCTTTCAAGGTTAACTCTAATTTCTTTGCCCTTGCAACCAGACCTCCCCGACACAGTCAGCCAGTGAGGTCATCTTCTCTATCAGATGGAAAGAGCTAAAACGTGACACAGGAGATCTCAGCTTCATTGGCTGCTTATCTCAGCACCTGCGGCCAAAACAGAAAGCTTACTCAGGCTGCCAAGTAAAAATACCTCTTGTGGGCACATTCCTTGCAGAGTACGTGAGAGAACGAGCTGAGAAGACAGCGAGGGAGGGCAGCAAGCAGCAGTCAGACAGAAACAGAAGAAAGGATAGATAGATAGATAGATAGGTAGATAGATAGATAGATAGAGACAAGACAGTAGGGGAGGGGAAAAACCACAGGTGAAAAGCTATAAAGATAGAGACAAGGAGACAAGTGGGACAGGGAGCTCACTGGTTTCGCTAGCAGTAAATGCCATGGCAGACAACACAACTGTATGATACAGTGCTTTCTTAGGCATGTTCAGCAAAATCCTAGCCCTGTTGAAGACTATGGCCAAAATCCCATTGACTTCAGTAATGCCAAGACAAGTGGAGCTGCCCCGTGTCTCCCAGCAGCCAGCTCTGGCCCCTGTCAAAATCCCTCCTGGTTCACCCATCACACTGCCAGAACCAAACCCAAAGGGGCAAGCAGGGGATAGCCATGCACAAATGGTCAATTCAGGTTTTTCCCATTTTCCATATGTGGCAACAAGCAAAGCAGGCAGCTAGGGGCAGAATTTAGCCCCTGCAGCCCATCGCCCTTCAGAATGGTCTTCAGCCCCAGGAGGATTTTCTTCTCAAAGTCACCATACCTTGTCTCTACCTAGGGAAAAAGAGCAACTCCTAATTACTACAAAGGGTCACTATAAGGTTCCAGTTAGCTCAGAGTTTTATCCAAAATCACTGAAAAGATTTCCACTACCCATGCAGACCAAAGTGGGCGGTGACATTGGACTGATGTAGAGTGGCAGATGCACTGAAGCCAGCAGAGCCAGCTCTCACAACAGGGTGGACTGCAAAAGCTTGCTGTGTCTTATTTCTCACCGTGATTTGATTACGCAGTGATCAAACCTATGCAATGTGGCGGCGCATAAAACCTTCAAAGCATTAAGAACTCCTTGCAGTACAGAGCCACCACAGGACAGGCTGTCCCCAGGACAGCTGAGATCTCTGCCTTTCTTGCCTGGCTTCCCACACTACACCCAGCTAAGTTCAAGAGTCATTAACTTCAAGGTGTCCCACTGCAAAGGCCAGCGTAACTGAAGGACCAGTTACCACTTGAGATGAACATCGTAGCTGACAGCTCGACTTCTCCTGCATTTGGGAAATCTCGACTGCAAGATGAACTTTCCTCCAGCGGGCTGGAACAGAGGCAGGCTCATGCATGGAGTGAGCTTCTACAGGAAGACACCACATGTCTTTCTACTCCAAGTGTGAGGGCATTTCTTCAAAGGACCTTTTCCATCCTTCAGAGATACAAACCAAAAGTGAAAGGAAAAATACCCCACCCCACCCCCAAACTTCAGCACAGCAAGGCATTCCACCTTTCCTCTGACAACAACCATACATGTCCTCATGCTGCTCAGGTGTTCAGAAACTGGGTGATGAAGGGGTTGTAAGTATCCCTGCACAGAACTAGCTCAAAGCTTCTCAGTGTGGTAGAGAAAAATTAATTTTGTTTCCCTGGAACAAACTGCTGGAACAAACGCGTGAGAGGAATCCACCTTCCTGCTCTTTCTGCATCTGGAGTAGGGGGAAAACATGCTCTCCAACTCTTCTCAATAGCTGCCCACCCCAGCATCCCAAATCTACCCTCAGCAACAGTGAATATCCTGGGGGATTTTTGTGCTCTGGCATTGGCAAGGTAGGCAACAGCTTATGGCGATTTTGCTGCCTCTGCAAACCAGCTGCCCTAAGTGTTTGTCTGCTTTGTCAATGTTTAGTGAGTCATATCTTCAATTAAGAGAAAGAGAAGGGAAAGGAAGGGAAGGGAAAAGGATCTATAACCAACTCAAGATGAAGCACTGTTTTACACCCCTGTGGCTCTGGCACTTTGGCTTCAGTGGATGCACAGGCACTCACACCCAGTGATCTGTTGACTCAAATGCCGTCGGGGACATAAGCGGCATAAACATTGCCTAATCATGAACAGCTGTCACCTTGTGAAGCACATGTGCTCAGAACCAGGTGCGTGTCACTTCAGTAACGTTGGAGGATATTACTCTGACTTGGCTATAAAAGGAAAGATGGTGGGGTGGGACCAAAGGAAGATATGGACACTGCAGCAGGTACTGGAAATTGTTCTTGGCTCCTAGCAGCATTGTTTGATCTGTTCAGTGGGTCACATGCCAGCCAGCTGCCTGTCTACATGTGTTTGGGCAGCTCTCGCATGTCTGAATTCTCCTGGCCAGCCGGTTGCTTTAACTCCTTCAGCTGCCTTGACCTCCAGGAGGCAGGCAGTATTGGAAGCAGCAGAATAAAACCCAGCAAGGCTAGAAAGCAGCACAGGGCTTGAGTTAAGTGAAGATGCTTTTTAGAGCAGCAAAGGAAATGGGGAATTTGCTGGGACCCTCAAACTAATGGTGCCCAGTGCCGTTGCTATTGATAAAAAGTCATGACCATCATCCTTCCGAGAGGTGTTTCTTAACATGTCTTTGGTGGAAAACTAACCAGGGCAGCCTCTGCTCTCTCAAGCTTTGAAATCCTGCCATAGAAACCTGTAGCACAGGATAAAAAGACAAAAGCAGCAGTATATAGCATAACCTGGTATTGAGAATAACTGGCAGGGAGAGGTTCGTATGGCTGTCATGTCATGCATCTTCAGTTACATGCACCCCTCACAAAAGCAAATACTAAACCTAGAAAGCATGGAAAAGTGACACTGTGCACCAAAGCTTGTGGCAAACCTGTGACTCTGAATCCCACACCTGCGACACCCTCCCCTCCTATGCCTTACCCCATTGTCACCTGACAGCTGTTAAGAGTACGGTCTCTGCATTAGTGCTGTAGGTCTCCTCTAAAACAGGCTTACATAGGCACCCAGGCAGTGCATTGCCTGGGGGAAAGGTTTCTAGACCTCCTGACTCTCTGTGACTCCTCTCTTTAAAAATATTGGCTAACAGATCTGAGACAGGCTTTGGTGTGATGACCTGTTGCCCCTGTCACATACTGAAGCCCTTATACCAGCAGCCCGTCTCTCTGTTTGCCCCTTCTGCTGTGCTGATCCAAATTCTTGGTCACTGGTAGAGATCCAGAGTCATTCCCCGGGGCTTATTCCAGCCTGTCAACAGCACTGCTGAGAGCTGAGCGCACCCTTCTATTTCCCATCCCTCCATCCAGGATGACAGGCTGGTTGCGAGGTGGACTGTGACATCTCACACTTCAGGCATTGCACTGGTGTTTGCCATGTTGCAGCCTGAGGAGACCCAGCTGGCATCCCGGGAATTTCAAACAGCATCCGTGAAGACTTCTTTGTTCCGCTCCCTCCTTGCTTCTCCCATGCGGGTGATCTGTTGCCCTTTTGTGCAGCTCAGTAAAAGCAAGGGCAGAATCCCAATCATGGAAGATGAGCTGGGAAAATCCCACAGAGAATGGGAATAAAGGAGGGGCGGGGGTGTCCTTCCACTCAGCAAACAGGCCTGGGGCCACCGTGATCATGCAGTGCCTGGAGACCATCCATAACATGGGGAAACCATTCCAGAGTATTTTGCTGTTAAAACCACAACACATTCCCACTGGTGTTTTCATAAGCTAAATGGTTTTCGCCTTGCTGACAAGAAGGCTGTTCCCATCCAGGATGCCACTGAAGTTAGGAGAGTCACACTGGTGTATAAATGACAACACTGAGAGCAGAATAAGGCTGTGAATTTCCAGCAACGGTGAGAAGAGCAGCCTTTTGCCTTTCACCATCTCAGCCATGACCCCCAGGGAGGCAGACTCTCCTTCTCACTCCTATTATTATTCCACGGACCTGCCTTGCCAAAAGGAGGTTGGTCAGACTCGCAGACAGAATGGGGACCCAGGCTAACAATGGAGGGAGTTATGGGCTTGTTTCTGTGATGCCTACTCTTTCTTCAAGAGGGAACATATTGGCATATGCAACTGGTCTGGAAACTGAAGCGGGGAAGAGGAAGGCARTCACATGTCCTCTAGCCATCCTCTACAAGTCTTTCCCTCATCTTTGCCTGCTCGAGGTAGAATATGCTGCTAATGCTACCATTGACACAAGTCTCAAGCAGGGTTGTCAACACGTATTCTTGCCTTGCTTCTCTGCATCTGCCTCTGCCCCAGCAAGCTGGACACCTGCCAGGGGGACTCACAGAAGCTGGGTCTTGTTTCCTTTCAGTTGAGTTTTTACTGTTTTACAACAGCAGCTGCAAATGCCAAGTAAGTAGCAGCTCAGCCCCCATTTACCACGATCAGTGAGCACTGCTCGTTCCACTGGGGTGGAAGATTAGTAACCAGCCCATTGACTGGAGGGTTCTGGTGTGTAAGGGGGAGGGAACAGGCACCACTGCAACACCCATCTTCTCAGAGACAAGCACCAACAGATTCTTTGGGCCTCTGCCACGTCCAGGCCAGCTCCCTGTGTCTTTAGGTCTCCCATCAAAGGCAATACCACCTCCTCCCCGCACCACTTGTCTCCAAAAGTAGATCCTAGCTGCTAGCTACACAGCCATGAGGAGAAGTCCTGTCAGCTTTGAGAAGCAACTTTTATTTCTGTGTCTTCCTGAAATGATAGACATCTACATGGATTTTTCTGCCACCAGAGAATAGGACTGGACTTCTGTGGGACTGGAAGCATGTCTGAATTCCCATTTAGGCTCTGCACCTGTGCAAGATGCTACAACTGTTGGCTTTTTGTAGCTAGGGCTTAGGGACTTCTGCGACCTACAGAGTAAGGCCCCAGGCATTGCTGTAAAGGTGTCTATCCGTATGAAGAAAAGGACCTTCCCAGAAGGTTACACTATGAGGTGAAACAAGCCCAGATGAGCTGGGATGCCAACCTCACTGGTGGGCATTAAATCAGCAATGACAAGCTCACCTGGAATTCTGGATATCAGAGAACAGAGCAGAGCAGTGGAAAGACCCTTTCGCATCCAGTCCTCTGTTATAGCAAACAACCACAACACATGAATGTGCTCAAAAGCACCTTTGTAAATCAGGCTGACAGGTGCTGTCTATCAAAATACTCTACTGGAGAGGGAACTCTGCAGGCCACTTAGCCGGCAGCAATTAGCATAGTGGCAGGGCAAATCAGACTGCAATCAGCTTCAGCAACCAAGATGGATTTGTGAGATCAGGACATCAGCACTGTTCCCGGTAAGTGTCTGGATAAAATATCAGAATCATCATGTTGGGACTAATTTTGCCATTGATAAATTGCTTTTATAAAATTGTAGCTTTAAAAACATGAGGAACTTCTATCCTTCTTAACCTTTCATGCCCTAGCCCCATGYGCTACTTGCAGAATAGACAAGAACCACTCCCTTGCTCAAGCTTTCTACTGTCCACACATGCCACTTTAAAAAAAAAATATTCGTTTTTYGCTGAGGGAGGCAGGGAGGAGGATATTTAGACATCAAGAGCTGAGAATTTATCTACCATATCAAAGTCGCTTTGGGCTTGACAATATTCCCCTTGTTAATTGGGATCAGACTGCAAGGAATTACAAGGCAAAATCAAATATTTGAAATGCTTATTCCTATTGTTACACTGCTCTGTTTAACTGCTCTGGCAAACCTGCTGTCAGTTATAAATTTCTTCCCTGTTACAAGCCAACCCAGCAATAACGAAACATGAGTGCTCCTGAGTTACCCCGGGTTCCCTGGCCTCGTGGCAGCTATTACTCTTTCTTACTTATGCCTGTGGCTGGGCAGTGCTTTGAAATGGGTGCATGCTCACAGAGGCTGCAGCCTGTGAAGAAGACACCTGGCCCCATGTGGGCTCCTCACCCATGCTCCACCAGCGCACGGCAGCCTTGGGCTGAGCATCCTAGGTGTCCTCATGCTCAGCAGCCAGGGCACATCTCCCCTCATGCCTCTGTCTCATCCTTTCCCATACCTTATACCTCAACCCCTCCACCCCAATGTGCCTGACCACCTGGGTCCTCACACCTAGCCCTAGATGAACATTTAGGTCCAAGCCAGTGAGGCCATCACTACATTYTTATGTGCTGTGTACGATCTGATAGGTCTTTTTTATTCTTTCATGTGAACATAAGTTCACCAGAAACTCAAACACGTCTCACTTGTCAAGCGATGACAGATCTCCCAAGACGAAATGCCTTATGCACTAAATGCGTGCACAGCCTGGCCCCAGAGTGATCGTATGTTTGTTGAGATCACACGTGGCCCTGTGACCTCATCGTCAAGAATATCCCCAAGCATTAGGGCAGCCTGTTACATTTGGGGATAACAAAATGTCCACACCAGCCCACGACCACCACCGCCACTGGGGGAGCCTGGCCTCCGCTGGCGTGCCATCAGCAGCCAAGCAAACCAGAGTGCTTCCCTGCTTTCACCGGCATGCCCACGACACCACTGAGAACGTGTGAGGCGGCCTGCGTGTGTGCACCCATGCCCTATGGACTCTGCCTGGAAACGCTGCGCAGCCCCGTGACCTGCCTGCCTTGTCAGAGGTGGCATTCAGGGAGCCACACCTGGGGATTAAATATCTGTCGTGGTAAGCCATCCTTCTGTCGTATTGGCTGCCAGGAGGAATCACAGCAGGTTACAAAGACACACCATCCTCCTCGCTTATCACTTGCAGCGGACCTGAGTCAGCGACCAAGGTGATGTGGGTGTCCCGTATCAGCAAGCAGCAGCTGGTTGCCTAATGTTTAGGCAACCAATCCCTTCAGTGGTGGGGAAGAACACTGAAAGGGAAAGGAAAACACAGCTGATTAACAAGTGGCTCAGAGGCTGGTGCCACCGGTCGAACTTTGGCTTTTTTGACCACGGAGAGGTTTACAAGGCACCGGGCCTGTTGGCGACAGACGGAGTACATCTGTCTCAAAGGGGGAAAAGGATTCTCGCCCATGAGTTGGCGGGGCTCATTGAGAGGGCTTTAAACTAGATACGAAGGGGGAAGGGGATAGAGCCACGCTCGAGAGAGATGAGTCTAGGGGTGGTGTGCCAATCTCGGGGGTGAGGTCGATAGCCCGGCTCAAGTGCATCTACACCAATGCACGCAGCATGGGCGGCAAGCAGGAGGAGCTGGAAGCCATTGTGCAAGCTCTTCAGAAGGGACAGGTGAGGAAGGAGAGGCGGTGGCGTGGCTCTGTATGTGAGGGAGTGTTTTGACTGTACGGAGCTTGACGTTTGTGATGATCGGGTTGAGTGCTTATGGGTTAGGATGAGGGGGAAGGCCGGCGAGGCGGATATCCTGCTGGGAGTCTGTTATAGACCACCCAACCAGGATGAAGAGGTCGATGAAGCGTTTTACAAGCAGCTGGCAGAAGTCTCGCGAT
>JASVER010000006.1:9696540-9752563 GCA_030449065.1 Oceanodroma leucorhoa | reverse complement strand
CAAGTAACAAGTGATAGGATGAGAGGAAATGGCCTCAAGTTGCGCCAGGGGAGGTTTAGATTGGATATTAGGAAAAATTTCTTCACTGAAAGGGTAGTCAGGCATTGGAACAGGCTACCCAGGGAAGTGGTGGAGTCACCATCCCTGGAGGTGTTCAAAAAACATGTGGATGTGGCGCTTCGGGACATGGTTTAGTGGGCATGGGTACTGGGTTGATGGTTGGACACGATGATCTTAGAGGTCTTTTCCAACCTTAATGATTCTATGATTCTATGATTCTATGTGTATGGCAGCAGCCAGCAAAGTGGCATGCAGATCTCCTGAGAATGGTACCCAGGCCTCCTGCATCCCTACAGTGAAGATCACCTGCTGCTTGCAGGCGGTGTCCAGGGATCTCTGCTTCCCGTGCCTGTGCTCTGCAAGAAGGCATCTCAGCATGGTTTCACCCTGAGATCCTGAAAGCTGTAGGACTCACATAAGGTAGTGCCAAATGCTTCTCAGGGAAAACCAAACCCCTGGGTAGCATTTTGGATGTACACAGTTTTTGAGGATTCCCTCTACATATCAATGTGGTTTTTGTTTGGTACATGAATCCACACACAAGGGGAATGGTCCCATCTGCACAGTCAGAGATATTCATTGATGCCCTTGTCCTGCAGCCTTCAGACAGAGCCATGTTGCCCAATATCCTATTGGAAAGTTCTCAAAAGTGATGTTGTTATGGTTGGGATAAAAATCTCGAGAGGAGAGTCCTGAGCGCAGCTTATTCCTGACTATGTACATCTTTCAGAACAAAACTAATTCTAATTTTTCTTTAGCTAAGACCAGGAGTAACTCCCATAAAATTCTGGAATAGACATTTGTTTCATGTCAGCGGAGAGGAAAGCAAAGTCTGCCCTTTGCCCTGAGCTATGATGTACTTATGTGGCTGCATGTCACCAATGCTGCAAACTGACAGGTCTGTTGGTGTACTCAGTGCTGCACTTGCACCCTGGATTCTGGTTCTGAGCTCTATCCCTTCGCTTCCAGCCTAAGCAGCACATGTAGCTGGAATGTCCCATTGGACCTTTTCAGGAACAGAGCATGCCCAAAGCTCATTAGCAACCCCTGGAGATCAACTGACGACGTAACATTGAGTAGCTGCAGAAAGAGAGATACACAGTCTCCAAAGGGAATGCGTGCAAGCCCTGCAGATGCCTCAAGAATTGCACACTCTTTTGGACATACTTGCCTTGGGGCATGGTGCAGCGCAGTTGCCATCTCCAGCGTATGCTGTTAGGTCTACCTATTTTGCCTGGGTTTTGCTTGGTTGAGTGACTTTGAGTTTCTTTCATGGCTTAGGAGGTTTCCTGTGTGTTCCCTCTGCTGGTACTTTGTTAGAAGGGTCAGGCATTAATTTGTGCGGTTTTATAATTGACGTGCCTGCACCTGGAGGTCACAACAGCAATTTGCACCAGGAAGAATGAAGCACTTAGAGGAAAGCCTTGCTCATTTTCTGTACCACAAGGGAAGTCTCTGGACCCTGCACATTACTCAGCCATGGTCCACAGCAACTGCAGGATTCTGGCATCAGCCTGGTGGTTTTGCAGGGCTGCCTGTTGTGCTCTAATCACCTGCTCTCATCGGGCAGCTGCACCAGCGTGACGGGTTTTCCTGCCTCTGCAAAACACAGTACTGGCCAATGGGTCATGGGCAGAGTTTACTGTTGTCATTTTTCTGCATGGCAGACATGTCCTGTTTGTCTGTGGGAAACCGCTGCCTAGGAGGAAGTGGTGACTTCCTTGTACGTCCTGCGTGTTACCTTTTCGTTCCATCTTCACTCTAAATCACAGGACCAAGATTTTCAAATTGCCCAAAAGGCTTTGAAATTCACATCTCCAGCACCTTCATGCAAGAACCACAAGCTAAAATGTTCCTCAGTGCTTCAAACACGCTCAGTTGCTTCAAAGCATCCTTCAGAGCATCCCGAGTGGGGATTACATCTGACAGTAGTGACCAGAAAAGCCAGTGCTTGCAGCACCAAGGACCCAGAAAATTGCTCCCTTCACCCAACTTTCAGTAAGGCAGGTCTCAAGAAGAAATCCTAATGCATATGTGCAGCCCTTGGAGACATAGAAGGTCAAGCAAACCTCAATGCCAAGTGCTCACTAGACTTGGTCCTTCCCTTGTCTGTCACTGAACTTGGGAGTGAGGCCCAAAGAAAGGTAGGTAGGTTTCATGGCAACTTTAGCCTCTACTCATCAGGGTCAGCAGATGAACGCACTGCAGAGGCAGCGCCATGAGCAAAGCAACGAGTCAGTTAACCTGCTGTCAAATACATGGTGGTAAACGAAATTACTCTGGTCCAAAAGCCAACCTCATTGGCTTGAGGGCTGCCATCAGAATTTAATGCTGATGCCAGAAAGCATGGTGCAAGAGATGAAAAATCCCTCCACAGCCTCAGGGAAGCCCTATCTTCCTAGCCTGGATCCTGAGCTTCTATGGGCCTAGATACAAACGCATGGCCTGCACACCCAAGTAGAGACGTTATGGAGCATGGTGCTTTTGTAGAAGCAAGGACACACAAATGCATACAAAGGTTATGGGTGTCTTTCTAATGCCCTGGTGTTTTCCTGCATCAGGTGGAATGTGGAGAGGGGATTGGCAGCCTTCTGGGGACTGAACAGCCAGGGAGGTTGTTTCACTCACTTGGCATCTGCAAGGACACAAAATGAGTGTGATAGTATCAACACAGCCTCTAATTAATGTTTTGTCTGCCGGACAAAACCCCTCTGGAACTGAAAAGAGAGACCTGGGAACTTCAAGTGAGGAGGGTGATACAGGGTGATAGCCGGAGAGGGGGAGAGAAAAGTCCAGCATAACGTAGACCATAGTCCTGATTTGTACAAGAATTGTACACATCTTCTACCTGTCTGCAGCCAAGGAATGTGAGATTGTACGGGCTCCTGGCTCACCCAGCCTGGTCCTCAGTTCTTGCAGGCACTACATTTCAGAAATATATTGAATTCCATCTTAAAAGTGGACGGGTATTTGCCTGGAGTAGAAGGCTGTTTCAGAGCCCAGTTACTGAACACAACCCCTGCAGGGTCATGGCATGTTTAACAGAGGTCATGAGCTTACTGGAAAAATGATTGCAGAAGTGGAGTTTTGGCTAGAGGTCGGGGAACCATCAGAAGCAGTATTGAGCCTCCTCCAAATTTTCCTCCTAATTCACTGTCCTTGCCCTCACGTGCATTGCCTTTGTGCCTTTGAAGTTGGAAAAGGCAACATGCATGCTTCAGTAGCTACCCATTGTTTGTTTATTTGATTATTACCTGTTTGCCTTAAAATGACCTCAGTCTATTCTGCAATTCCCGGACTCCTTCACAGAGCAGCCTTAAAGTTACCATGTAAATCACAGCTCTCCTCATACTATATACACAGACAGGGAGCAATAAAGAAGCTATAAAAAGAAATTTGGCACTTTTTCAGCTTATCGTCTGAGTGTAATGTGGTTGTTCTTTACACAGGAAAGAGGCTGACCTCTTGCCTATATTATTTGCCTGGAAGAGGGGAAGAGAGATGGGTTTTTAAGGTGGAAAATTCCTGCAAAAGCAACAAGTGAATGGCACAGAGAGGTCTATTGGCCCAGTTGCCAGGTCTAGGTTTCACCCTGGCTCACCCCTGCGTGGAGAGGAAAAACATGTCTCTTCTCTCTATGGTGCCGGGTGAAGGAAAGAGTTCAGAGCAGCAGGGACCCTGATTTACAGCCCAGCTGTCCTCACTCAGAGGACATGATCAAAGCATCCTGCGATCCCCCACCGAAGTGATGGGAAGAAACGGCTGACTGGCTATCTGCTTGGCATGTTCAGCTCTAGCATGAGGCCAAGGCAAGCGCTTTGTTTTCATGGACCAGAGCTTCTCAGAGTGGCTGCTGAGGGGAAGTGACTGAAAACTAATTCTCAATTAAGTTGGGGAACCAGTAGGTGGGAAGTTCCACTCAGTCCAAAGGCCCATAATCTCGTCTAGAGGTGACCTTGTGTTAAGAAAGAAAGAAAAGGGTGTGACATGTCCTGTCCCCAAATTTCCTGGTGTGCCCTGGATGAGGTCATGACCCCTGAAAACTTGTGCTCCTCTTCCACTGAGGGCTGACGCACCCATTTGGAGACCCAACCACTAGAACATGTGCAGATCCCCCCCGAAGACGTGCAAAACAAAGCAACATGGGTTGCAGCGCTCCATGTTGGGGCATAGGACTGGGACATAGGACCGGGACATAGGACCGGGGCATAGGACCAGGCCATAATACTCATGTGGTTACGTGGTACGTGTGCACCTTCCAAGGCCACAAGTCACGAGCCAAGCCTGAGCTCAGAGCAGAGATGACTGTGGTCTTCTCGCTCCTTGGCCACAGCATGGAGATAGAGGACATCTCCACAGACAGGGCTCCACAGGGGCAGGCAGCTTAGTGTCCTGGAGGAAAGGCATAGGGCATGCCTGGTGCTGTGCTGTTTCCAGAGCGTGGGGACGAAAGGTTTCTTTGGAATCTGGGGGCAGGGCTTGCACATGCGTGTAATTGTACTGCCAACCTGAGTTACGTGGCACGATGCCACAGACTCCTCACAAGCATTGGTGATGGCTGGCTCACCAGGCCTGGCTCACCTCTCAACGCGTGCTTGGAAAAGGAAAGGTTTCTACCCATAGTAAGCAGGTGGGAAAACGGGCTGAAGTGACCCTTGTGAGAGCAATCCCGCTCCCTCCCTGCAACCCCAGCAGCACCTACTCCACCACAACACAGTGTTGTGTGTGTTGGATTATTTCATCTTTGGGACCATCTCGAGGGGAAAAGCAAAGAAAGGTATTTGTGGAGACGTCACACAGCTTGCCACCAAAGGGGCGGCTTGGGGCAGCCTCAGGAGATGCCACTCACTGCTATGCAGGGCTGGCACGGCCACGGAGCCCATGGGGTGCATAACGATACCGGGTCCCTTCCCCGGGGAAGGCTGCCAAGGAAGATGATTAATGCCTGGAGAGGTGATTGACCTCACCCTGGTGAGCCTGGGGAGGGAGTGGTTAGCAGGGAAAGGGGCTGTGATTTCGGGACATAAACATGGGTTATGGGAAATAAGGGAATCCTTGGGTCACCAAAATGACAGACCCAGCCAGGAAGGACATGAGGAGGACAGTCCCTGCGGTAGGTACTCCTTGGGTGTACGTAGGATGAAGGTGGTCCTTCTGGACAGGGATAGCTTTCACTTAGGACCTGTCCTGCAATCTCAGCTGTGATTCCTCAGGCTCCCAAGCTGGAAAATACAGCAAAATGCATAATTCCACCTCTAGGGTGTTTATTTCTTCAGTTCCTCCAGCCACTTCCTCACCTCAGCCTCTTACCTCTAATCCTCCCCATTTACATCACACTGCCTACCAAGGGGACTAGCTCTTAACCTGCATAGGAGCTTGCTTCTTCAGACCTGCTCTTGCCACCGGAGGCCTGAGCCACCTGCACAGCCACCCTTCCCTAATGTCACCGTCAACCTGAGGGAAGTGGTTGAAACGTGACGCCCATGTCTGGTCTTGACCCCTGGCGTTGTCGCCGTTTCCAGTTTTATTCAGTATGGTTTCCTGGATAAACAGATGGATTTTCCTCTCCTGACCCTTCATAAATATTATTTCAAGAGTTCCTTTGAAATTGTATAAACAATCACCTGTTTTCCACCTTCACACAATGTTTTTGCTGTCCTTTAATATGCAGATGGCTCTTCTTAGTCCCTGCCTAAGTTAGCATTCTCCTCCAGTGGCTCCCACTTCTGTTTACCTCTTAAGCAACAGGTTATTGCCTTTCACTCACAGCCTTGAATTTCTTGCATCCCAAATAATTTCATGGTATTTCAGTCGCAGCAATGACTGAGGGATTCTTACAGTGTTGAAGGCCTGTGCCTACCTCGCATAGATATCAAGGATCCTGTCAAAAAGGCCCAGCCTGCCAAGGTTTTCTTTGAAGAACTAAAATGCTAAATCTTGATATCTTATATTACTGTAGGATATGAGCGAGTGAGAGGAAACCTGCCTTTAGGTGCCTGAAAGCTTGTCTTTTTTCCTAACTGTGTGATTTGGTCCAAGTAAAAGGCATACTTCTCCCCATGACACTTTATTTATTTATATTCTTTTATCTACCACAGCTATAACACGAATATGGGAGACTTAAATGTGAAGGGCTGGGCTGAGGCAGCAGAAGCAGTCACCCCATCTATATTTCAGAATTTAGTGCAACCATAAAAAACATTCCTGATAAAATACTAGAAGTAAAATCAGCAATGACTGCGTCATCATCATCATAAAGGCACTGAGAAATCAACCAAAAAAGACAACAAAGGGGAGTCTCAGAGGCCTCCAAATTTTGCCGACATACTGCTACTGCTATCTTTTTTTGTACATATTAGCTGCCAACCCATCTTGAGCAACCTGTCTGAAGCAAGCTGTGGACAAGTGTGGCAGCCAGAGGCTGTTTTTCCTCTGCTCTCGTCTTCTGCTTGAAGACCTTTGCTCCCTCAGCAAATCCTGACAAACTATATGGCACTTGAATGAACAGCTTAACTGTAAACACAGAGCAGGACCAAAGGTGAGATAAACAGGAGGCTGTGAAAAGCAAGCAGCATAGCCTAGCAGCTCTCAATGATCCGGGAACAAGGGGCAGAGTTGACGTCCAAGAATTGGACTGAGACTGATGTTTGCTTGCCCCTGAGATCATAGGACACTGTTTTGAGGACCCTTTCCATGGGGTTCCTGTAGGAAATTCACTGGCTGTTAACAGCAAGGTGGAAGGAAGAACAAAATGAAGTCCACGGCTCAGACCATTGATTGACCCTCTGACATGCTCACCCACTGCCTGGTCATCCATCACCCTGGCCTCATTAGCAGGAATGGGGTCCTCCTGCAGTTTATGCTCCCTCCGTTAGCGTAGCTCCCTGGGACAGGAGTTTCCCTTCATCGGGTTTGCACAACACGCAGTACCGGGGAGAATCAGTGGAAATACTTACTAACAGATAACTGTTGTTTTTCTAAGAGCAGACTTGCATTGCTCTTGGCAATATTTGACACAGCCAGCTTCAAAACACTTGCCCTGGCCCAGGAATGTGGAAAAGCTCAGCAGGACCACACCGAGAGGATGCCTCATTCCTTGCAGAGAAGGCTGGGATCAGGCGCTACCTCCCAACAGCCAGCGCTACCTGCAAGACCCGAGCTCACCTGCCTTCCCCCCAACACCTCCATGAACGCGTGTGGCTTCATGGTGCAGTGAAGAGAGGTGTCAAGGGCCCAGCCCTAAGTCCAGAATGACTTAACCAGGTGATACATGCTTGGAGGGCTGCATCTGCATCGCACCAGCTGCAGACATGCCAGCAACATGTTGGTGAAGCTGCTTCTGCATTATGTTGTTATTTACCTCCATACCGCACCCAGCGGGGCCACAGCTGAAACCAGTGTCTGCAGGCAGAGCAGGCTGGAATGTTTTTAAACACAGCTTTTCATCCTAAAAGATGTTTTGATTAAATGCATTGTTTTTGATAACCAGATATTGATGTCAGTGGAAATTTCCCCTGGCAAAATATGTCAGTATGAGCATCTTCTTTGTTCTGGGTTAAGAAATACATTTTCAGAAATTTATCTATTTCAAAATTTTATCCCAACTTTCATTGCAATGCTTTTTAACTTTATGAGAGCTCCTCAGTGTGCACATCACCATATGAAAGACTTGAAATATTGGAGTTTTATTTCCTTTCTTAAATCATGATGGACAGCTGTTATTTAGTACTAATTAAAACACCTTATCTTTTTTCACAGATCAAAGTGTCTCCTGTTTGTTTTGTAATGAAGCAGTTTGACACTTTTTGTGTTTGACTTTTTGTCAGACTGTTTCATTACAAAACAAACAAAAGTCACTTTGATCTGTAGAGAAAGATAAGATTTTTTAATTAGTACTATATAACAGCTGCCCTTAATTGTGTTTAAAAATAAAAGAATGGAAGGCTTCAAATCTCTTGCCATATTATGCACTAAAACTTTATCCTAAAACAGTCAGTAATCATTGTAAAACATGAAAAGAACATGAATTAGGGTTTCTAACTGATGCTTTGAAATTCCAGAATGTGAATGAAATACAAAATGCGAAACCCAAAATCCCAAGCTGGAAACCATATAAGAATCCATTTTGTAAGAAAATTCCAAAAATAATTGATTTGGCTTGCAAATACATTTCAGAATTTCTCTTCCCATGGAAAAATTGAGGGTCTCGCCCTGAAAATCAGCAGGCAAGGGCTAAGAAGAACTTACATCATCGGCGCCATTTTTAGGCATGTTAGGACAACCYGCGGCCTTGGTGTTCCCCTGGCTCCTCATTGCTTCTAGACATTGAAATAGCCACATCTGTTAGATTCGTATCTGCTGCTCTGTATGAACATTGCCTCGAGCAGCAGAGTCCCATTCTTGGCTGGCACCTAACCGTACTGCAGTTGAATAGTAATAAAGCATCTTTTGACAAGGAGACAACACCTCTTTCCCAGTGGGTTCAGATCTTGATGCAGCCTTTCCAGAGACAACCGCCCCCAAATTTATTCCCCTTAACTCTGGCTTGGGCACCAACTTCAAATACCAGTCCCTTTGGTTCTCTGCACCAGCTCTGTACCAAATTTTGGGCCAAATCCAGACTTTCAGCCCTCCTCTCCAAACCAATTCACAGTCTGTGCGCTGGCTGCCTAAGGGAACTGCTTCATGCTTTCTGATCGCCGCCGCTCACAGCGGTAGTGATTCACCAGAAAATCTCTCTCGAGGGGAACGCCGATGTCTGTAGCAGACGGGGTGTCTTCCTTGCTGCTGACTCCTACCCCTGGAGTTTGGTCCTGCAGGGAGCCGGGTGAATGACCACCAGCTTTCACATCTCCCAAAGCCAGAGGCACATCTCATTTCAGCCGGCTCACCAGAACAATGCCATGCACACCAAATGCAGCCCTCGCTCCTGAGAGCATTGAGGAAGGTGGTCTGTCCCATACACTGCTGCAGAAGTCCCTGGCACAGCTCAGGGACCTGCTCCAGATGAAAGGATGTGCGTGGAGAGGGGAGGGATGGCAAGGGAAAACGGCAGTGTCCTTCCCAGCAGCCCATCTCCGCTAGCAGCCAGCACCTCATGCTTCATGGGAGGTAGTAAAATCCTTGTAGTGGACAGTTATGCAATAGGCTTCCTCATCTAGCTCCCAGCAATTATTGTCGTGCAAGATGAAGATTTATATCCCATGTAGGTTTTATCCCAGCTGGTGTAGGGGTGGATGATATTTTTATTGCTTCTGTATGGAAAATGTGAGAGTAATATCTTCCCAAGCTCTTGGCCTCGGTTGTATTTTCAAACAGTGAATTCCGCAGGTTACATATTGTGTAACACAGTGTGTTCCTTTATTAGTATTTCAGGTGCAGTATTTTAAGTCATGAGCTTTTTCTTTCTCATTCTGGTATTTTAATAAAGGATAAATAGCAGGGTCTCATGTGCCTTCTCCCTGACATTGTTCTTTTCATTCCCGTGTCACATCCCTCTCACTAAATTAATGGTCCTAATCTTTTCTTTGTGAAATCCTTCTAGGTCTTCTAGTAATTTGCATCATCTATCTTTAGATACCTTCTATTTCTGATGTCTTTCAGAAAAGTGACAAAATCTGAGCACATCGTTTCAAATGTAGACATAATGTTAATTCATAGGAAGGTATTACAACACAACCTTTTCAGTCCTAGCTAGCTATTGTGATCACTATTGCTCAAGGAGCCTGAAAAGGACCTTGATGTTTTCCTGAGTAAGAAATAATTAATTTAGGGCCTGTCGTGTTACATAAGTAGTTTAAATTGATCTTTCATGTTGTATTACCTTGTACCTACCCATGCTGAAATTAAACTTCCAGCTGCCTACTCTGGAGATCCTCACACTCTCCCCTTTTTGAGTCCTCTAAGTAACACATGCAGCCCTGGAGCCCAGGGTCCACGTTGAGTCTTGCAAAACCAACACCCAGGGCCTGGAGAAGAGCAGAAGGTGCCGCGCAGCCCTCTGGCAATCTTGCAATAAAGTGTGGTGGGTAACAGATCGGCCATCCTCCACCCACTGCTGGGGAAACAGCCACTGAGTGTTGCTCCTACACCATCAGCAGGTCTGTGGGGAAGGTGATATGAGCCCTCAAACAATGGTTGCTGTCTGAGTGGCTAAATCCTTACCTCTGCATGCCCACAGGGATCCTCGGGCACTTTTCATCCAGCTTCCTGCTTAATACCTGCTCAGTACCATGACATTTCTGCCAGTCCTCTCTTCCTCAAGTCTTGGTGATTGCTGAGGGAGATACAGCGTATCTCTCAGAAAGTCAGCCAAGCTCAACTTGAGAGTGCAAGTCTTGGTGATCCCACTCCATTGCTATGTATTTCTCCATAGGTCAAGCTAGAATTTGCCACATGAACCTAGCTCCATACATTGGCTCCCACCTGATGCAGTTGCTCGTGGGGCTGCTCATCTCTTTAGGTTTGCTCTTTGTTTTTAATTGTGATCAGTGACTCAGCACAGGCTGGAGGAGTTGCATCAGCAAAGCTGAGAGGTGGAAAGTGAGCTGGCTGAACCTGGATCACAAAAGCTCCGTATGCTCATTACAGTGACAAGAAAGAATAGAGTTTGGAAGACAACTGGCAAAGACCTATAGCTCATCAAGATTTATCTGTTGGTACTAATTCTTGCTGCCTTGAAAGGGGCTTAATCAGAGTTGTTTATATAGACTTGGCCAAATCCTCAGTAGTTATAAATCAGCATAACTCCAATTAATTCAATGAAACTGTCAATTGACACCAGATAAGCATCTAGCTTGTAGTACATTCTTGAATCCAACCGGATCACCTTCTCTTCATAAATACCTGGCTGGCAGTTTTCCCTCCAGGATCCCTGCAGACCTTTCCTTCTGGAATCCAGCAGGCTCCATGTTCTTGTTGTCTTGCTGGGCAAGAAGTAACATCTGAGTGTTAATCCCATAAAAAAAAGAAGCACACATGGTTTTTTTACAACAGAGACTTATTAGCAAGTCAAAGCAACAGCTTGGAATGGTGGAGGCACAAACATAAGGAATCTGTGGTATTTGTAAGAAAGGCAGATAGCAGAGGATCTGACTTATTTCCAAATACTACAGCAACTGTTTCTTTTAATGCACAGGGCTTGCTCAGCCTATTGCATTGCCTGCAACAGCAGTGTATTTATGGATGGCTGGAGGCAAATAATACACAAACCTTCTTGTAAGGAGTTCTTGCCCCATAAGGTAAAGGGATAATCATTGTTCCTCCAAATCACCTTTCACCAGCAGATTTCTGGGCACTTTGCAAACAGCGACTTCAGCATCAGGGAAACCCTCTGTGAGGCAATTAATTGGTGTTGCTGTACTAAGAGAGTGATTCAGTATGTAGAACAGTGGGAAAGGCAGGAATTAAACTCCACTAACCCACTTTTCACTTCCAGGATACAGTCAGTCACTTCCCAAGCCTGGAACTAGAAGCCAAAATCCTGAGTCCCAGCTGCAATCTCTAAACTACTTCTCTTTTCATTGGCATCTCTCAAGCCCTTAGTTCACACTGTAAACCCTACACTCTTTGTAGAAAGTCACCCAGAAAGACTCCTCCATTTGCTTTAAAATTATATAAAACCAAGGTTCCCCTGGTCGTGTGGTAGAGAGCAGGTCTCCGCTGTTTGGTTTGCTTTGGAAGTCTCCAGGGGAGACTCTCAAGGAGAGGAAGAAGCCCGAGGTCTCAATGAGAGACTACTCAACTATCCTGTTTGGACAGAAGTTGGATAAATTAATTGCAGTTCAATCTGAATCTCTGCTGGGTTTCTGGTGATGATGTTTCAACTCAGTTCCTTATTTAAAAATAGTAATTCTCATTCCAGGTGACTTCTCCTTTGTCTATCTTCTGCTTTCCTATTCTCTACATCACATAGATATTTTTGCTATTTTTCTACTATCCACCCCACTATATCCCCCACATCTTTTACCAGGTCTTATCCATCCTTA
The DNA here is from genome assembly GCA_030449065.1 of Oceanodroma leucorhoa. NCBI lineage: Eukaryota > Metazoa > Chordata > Aves > Procellariiformes > Oceanodroma > Oceanodroma leucorhoa. The sequence continues at coordinate 9,740,516 of JASVER010000006.1, read as the reverse complement.
TCCTACCTTTTTCCATTTTCTTTCTAATTCTTTCTTTAAATTCAGTCTGAATTCAATGTAAACTCTCTTGCCTGACTTCAGGGTATCTGGATATTTTATCTTTTGTTTCCCCTGATGCTGTTTACTGCATCTTTCCCTTCCTCACCACTCCTGTGTAAAGCTCCAGATGGCATTAGCTGTGTCTGTTCTCTGAGTTGTAGGAGTATTTTTCACTTTACCTGTCTAAGTCCATATCCCGGCCACATTCTGATTTGCTGGTGGGACAAAACCTGGACATACTTGATTCTCAGTCTCTCTCCACTCTACGCCATGCCTTAATGTCCACAGGAATAAGACCAAGTTGCTTGAGCAGGAAAACACATCTCAGCCACATCTCTGCTCTGGACACTCATAGGGCACAGGATAAGAGTCTATACCACAGTGTACATCTATCCACAGTGTAAACCAGATTTTCCTGACTGTACCTGAACAATGCCGCAAAACCTCCACCTATTCAAATATCTATACCATACCTTCTTACAATAACTTCAACCAGCCATTGCATGTGAGAAGTGTTCAGCACCTCTAAACTTAAGATCAGATAGTTGCTGAGCCAAGCAATAAGATAAGAGATAAGAGAAGGCTCCCACAACCAAAAATAGGTACAAAAATGGAGCCTATAATCACACAGCAGATTGGCATTAGAGTAGGTACAGCACCAGGTCTCCTGATTGTCCCCATTGGTGCCCTCACAACAGACTATATGACATTTGTCTCTCCTCACTCCCTTCTCATCCCTCTCTCCATCCCCCCCAAGCCACTCCTTTCCTTTTATTTTAAGAGCTGACTCTGCCATTTCCCATCTATAAGGTGAAATATGAAAACTTTCTTAGAAAACAGTCATAAAAAGAAGAAGAAAATGAAAAAGAAAGACCCAATGGAGAGCAGAAAATTACAGTGTCTGGGCCGTATTTACAATAATTATAATTATTATAAAGCACAATAGTGTGTAGAAACCCATAATTCTCCTGGTGCTTTCTGATTTTTAGATCTATGTTTAGAAAGCACATGGCAGAGAAACAGTCAGAAAAGGAATGCCATGAAGTCACTTTCCTCTCTGTGTTGTAAAATCATTGGGGGAATATTTGTGTCTGTAGGAACACAGGAACGAGCAGCTTCAGAAGTGAGTCCAYCATTGCCCGTCCCAGGGTGACGTACCACCTGCTAAAGTGAAAAATGAAGTCCTCTCCTGACACCACTTCACAAGAAGAGGCCCTCTTTTCTCTACCCCCATCCATGTGTCATTTTTATAGGACCAGACATTTCTCCTACTTCTGACATTTTGCTGACTCTTACCCAAATGTCAGACTCCACGCCAGCAGCTGTGGCCCCCAGCCCACAGTAACACAATCTTGGAGTTGCTCCCTTCCTTACATGAACGTATCGTAGTGGTATCTGAAGACCTCCCAGTGGCACCTGAGGCAGTCTGACTAACATCTGCCCTATGGGACTCCTTCTTTCCTCATTCCTCTCCCACAGGCAGAAGTACACAGGTAATGCAAGTGGTTTATTTTGCTCACCAGGTATCATTAGCCAGAGAAAGAATCTTTGAAGAAGTGCTCTTATGTGTAAGGCAGAAGGTGGGAAGGCTTGCGATTGTCCTTTGCTCCTGCAGAAGGTTATCTAGCCCASCAGAAAGCTCTCCTCCCTGCACAGAGGAGCTTTCCCCATTTGGCAGTAAATTCTATTGCTCATTTCTGCACCTTCGCTCTTAAACCCCATGCAATCTCTTCAAGGAAAGGGGCTGAGATCTTCAATTCTAATCAGATGTGTTTCATAAGGATAAAAGCTCATATTCCTATCTAATCCTGCGTGGCTGCCCGCCTTGGAGCCAAACCAGTTCATTCTGATCTTCTCCCAGTCAGGGTGATAGTATGAGACTTGTGTCTCCTAAAAGAAAGAGAGAGGTCTATCATAGAATCATAGAATCATTAAGGTTGGAAAAGACCTCTCAGATCATCGAGTCCAACCATCAACGCAACACCACCACGCCCACTAAACCATGTCCCGAAGTGCCACATCTACTCGTTTTTTGAATGCCTCCAGGGATGGTGACTCCACCACTTCCCTGGGCAGCCTGTTCCAATGCTTGACAACCCTTTCGGTGAAGAAATTTTTCCTAATGTCCAATCTAAACCTCCCCTGGCGCAACTTGAAGCCATTTCCTCTTGTCCTATCCACAGTTTAATTGTCCTCTTGTCCTCTTGTCCTATCTGCACAGTTCAATTATGTACACAGTAGTCTGTGTTGTTGGAGGTTATGTGCTTCAGCATGCAGTACAAGCTGGATTAGTTTACCTCCACAAATCTTCCTGATCTTTCCCGCCTGGGTTCAGACTCTGCCCTCCATGCCCTGACTCCCCAGCTCTGCTGTCCTGTCCTAAGCAGCACGTGTTCCAGCTGCTATGATATACACCAACATCTCCTGCAGGGCCACTTCACAGCCAGCAGCAAAAGTGGTGTTTGAAGTGCTATGGAAGCGTTCACATCCCTTTCAGCGCTACTCGGAGAGCTTGGGACACCTTCTTAGGCTATTTGGCTGGAAGCAACCACTGGGCCATAACATGGCTATTGTTGTGCCAGCGGACACTGAGGACTTTCTAACCAGCAAGATGGATTAGAGGCATCTTCACTGGAAAGAGGTTTCTTTCTAAAAATAGGCCTTTAATTGTCTTTATTAATACATGAATGGGTCATAATAGCACCAGAATGTGAAAACCCACAATGAGTTATGACCAGGAAACATGTGTGAGTAACAGAGCAATGCTTGGTGACATCTGGGTAAGTAGGTAGGAAATCAGCAGGGACTAGCTGTGAAGGAAGAGACGGTCTGTGGTTTTGGACAGGAGTGAATACACCCTGCCCTCAAGCATCAGTTGCATTTGGGGCTATGTGCGGGGATCAGTTCTGTGTATTACACATGTATGTGTGTATGTACATACATGTATGCTTGTGTTTGTGTGTGTTTTTCTTTGAATGTTACACATTTTTGCCCAGATAAGGGGGAGTGGGACTGCAGCATGAACATTCATAACCAGAAGAAGAATAATCCCTGCAACATTTATGCCTATCTGGAAAACCCCTCCCAACCCTGTAGTACATGCCAAGCTCAGGCTCAGATAAAGTCACAGGATTACCCAAAAAGTGGGGTGTTTTACATGCCTTCCTCAGGCATCCCCTGTCCTCTGGTGCAGGCCCAGCACAGGTGCCCTGGAGAAGGATGGAGAAGCGCAGAGGCATTCAGAGGAGGGCTTCTCCTCAACCCTTGTTTTTTCCTAAGGGGCAGGTGGAGAGTTTTGCATGATGCCCTCAACAGCTAAGATGAGCTCTCTCCCTGACAGGTAGGAAGGTTGCCAAACCAAAGAGGTTTTTCCCAAGGAGGGCTGAGAGTCACACTGGGCCAGGTGTTCTTGCTCTCTCATGAGACCAACTCCCACCCCACCCCAAATTAGACAGCCTGAAGTGGGGAGAGAGGGTGATCAGATAGATGCACATACAGGTATCTCAGATATGCACCTGCCACTCAGCCAGCGCCAGGGAGACGCCGGGGAGAGAAGGAAATGTTTTCTTTCTCTGACATTTTTAGCGTGGATAACAGAGTTCAAGCAGAGCAGAGGAGCCCAGCGATAATGGCTTCTGTTGCCTTGAGCTAAGCTGCTTAATTGCATGGGACTGGCTCATCTAATCAGGGATAAAGGTGAAACACCTCGTTGCTCGCCCCAGCTGACTTTCCTCAGCCTGTGAGCAAAACGCCAAGTGATCCCCAACATCAGAAATAGCTGAATGGGGCAAAAACAGTCCCATTAATGTAATCCTGTGGACAATAACGTGTGAGCATGCATACACTGAAATGGCTTGCAGACCAGGCTGAACCTGAAGTCCAGTAGCCATGGTCCTCCTAGCTCGCTGGAAGCACATTGTTCCTAACTTACCTCCTCTCCCATTCACGCTTCAGGGCTCTGGAGAGCCGCAAGCAGCTCCCAAATGGTTGTTGGTATCTAGAGGGAACTCTGGCTGCCRAAACAGCTGAAATAAGGATCTTTCTTCCACTCAGTGTCTCACAGTTCAGGGCCATTTTCTTTCACCCCTGCCCTTCCCCTCCTTTGCAAGACCTTGGCTTGCTGTTTAAAGAACTTGCAATCACCATAAGATATAAAGTGTTCTGCCAGGATGTATAACTAAAGATCTTGATGTACCCCAAATAATCATGGGTAGCAGAATAAAACAGCTCAGCAAGAAGGGCCCTAGCCTGGACTGGTCTCTTTGCATGTCCTGTCACTCAAACCCCTCAGCTCTGCAGCAAAACTGGACGATACAGGGTAGAGCCTTGGTCAGTGTGAGATCAGGGCAGGGCTGCGGGGTCTCGCTGACCTGGAAGGATGTCCCCTGCAGCATACAGAGAAGTGTAGGTAGTATGTCTGGTTTAATTTTACTTTGGAGCCATGCTCAAGGCAAGGCAGGTATCAGGGGGTGGTTTTGGTGCCAGTCCAGCCCCCTTGTCCTGTGGCAAATTCCACATTAGTCAGGGACAGAGTACGATGGGACGGGTGCCCTGTGCGGAGCCTGACCTGTGGTCCTCTCTCTCTGGTGACTGATGCAGCATCAAACACTACGTCCTCAGAGAGGTGGCCCCGGGCTTAGTAGTCAAYGCCGCAGTCTCTCTGGGCAAGGGGAACCCACCCGCAGGCACACGGGAATGGCACACCGCGTCACTCCCATGGCTGCGCATGTTTATCACTGGCATCAGCCACGACACCTGCCTGCCCCTGGCTCCAGAACCACATACCCCTTATTCACCCGGTTGTCACCACCCACTGCAGACAGTGCCCCAAAGCCTCTGTCTGCTCTCGGGGGCTGCCGGCTGGCCAGTGCTCTCCTCCCCGTCCTTCCACCCGCACCCCCAGCCAGGCCAGGCTTTCCCTGCCAAGCTATGGTCTGTGCCAGGAGAGGAAAGCACCCTACTGCAGCCCGCGGGCAAAGGGGAAGGGTGGGCTAGAGGATGCCTGGCCCTGGGACGGGCCCGGTACCACGCTGTGCTGRAGTCCTGCCGTGGAGGCAACACGTACCCGTGGCATCAGCGCCACGAGACCTGGCTTCATGTCCTCCTGCTGCGACTCACCCGACACATGGCCCTGGGCAAGCCATTTTGCCACTTCCTTCTTTCTGTCTCCCTCCCTATCTGTCTTGTCTAATTAGGTAAAAGCTTTCCAGGATAGAGATCGCCTCTCTCTTGGGAAGTGACATGGGGTGGCTGGGAGCGCTCCTAGACACAATTAACAGCCGAGCAGAGCAGGCCCGCTGGATGTGTCGGTGTCAGCAGGAGCAGGCGTCCCTGACACAAACTTTTATCTTGTCTCAATTAACGGGCAGCAAAATCTCAGACCTTCTGTGGTCTGGTCAGAAAGCCAAGGCTCTCCCCTGGAGAACCAGTCCCCAGTTGGAGCAGCTCCTTGGCCTCAACACACCAAGCAAAGAGTGGCTTTCACAGGAGCTGTAGGATGCGTCTCCCCTCCGAAAACCCTTGTGGGCTTGCCTCAGGCACAGAGCAGAGAGGCTTTCTCAAGCTTTGGTGCTGCTAAAGGAAAGGCTTTGCCTGTTGGCTGAAGATAGCTGGAAGAGTCCTGGAGCTCAGCCTATCTTGCAGGTAGAGGCACACAGGCAGCGGGGAGAGAGTGACCCTGGCATGGTTATTACAAGGGCTGCTCGCCTGCGTCATGGTGGAGATAACATCAGCCTACTGAAGCCAGCCTCGGAGCAGCCTAATTGCTCCTGCAGGAGAAGGAAAATGTGGGCCCCAGGAGCCGCTCTGGCTCTYGGCTAATTGCCGGGCAGTTGCGCTGCCGGGATCGTGTATCTCCGAGGAAAGGCTGCTGAGGAGGGACACTGTGGGCAGCCAGCACAGAGATGAGCTCCGTTTAAACAGCATGAGGGATGGGTGGATGGAGCAGTACTGAGAGGAGGAGGCTCAATTCTCTGTCTCCTGCTCCTCCCTGGGGAGGTGGTTGCAGGTTGGGGTGCTATGCCGAGGACGGTGGTCACCATCTCAGAAGAAAAGGGCAAGAGCTCTGTCAGGGGGCCAAAGGACAGTAGAGACCAGGGGGGAGGATGGCTGCTAGGAGTTTAAATGGGGGCACTGCAAGGGATCCAAAAGCACACAAGGTCTCCCTCAGTCCTTCGCTACCCACCTTATTAATTCATTGCTGTTTGCCAGTAGGTTTGAAGACATTAAGAAGAGAATGTCATGCGACTAGCGCAGCTACAGACATTGCTAACCTCAAATGTAATCACCACAGGCAGCATTGCAGAATGGCAAACCYGAGGTGTGCAGACATACCAAACCCAGACTCTCCTCACTAAAAATCCACATGCTCAGGATGTTTCCGACATGGCTTATAAATAACACATTGGCCTTAAATATTCGGAAACCCACAGTTACGTCCTCTAGGATTCAGGCCAAACAAAATAAGTGAACAATTTGAGACCATATAGGTCTATGTGTTTGAGAGCTGCATACTAAAAGTAGTAGTGGCAACAAATGCAGTGTTCTTCGTCTGCCAGTGGACATACAAGAAGTAAAGTGTGTCAGGTAGCGTCCCTGCTAAGACTGAAACTGGAGCTGGCTTGAGCATGTGGGTTCTGGGCATCTTCCCTTCCTCTCCTCCTGCGTGGAGTCATCTTCTCCCTGCTCTGAACAGCCCAACAGCTTGGCTCCTGACCCTGGCAAGAAACACAACAGGACCCATCTACACTGACCAGGACCCACCTACACTGACCAGGACCCACACAGTCCTGTCAATTGCAGGACAGGGCGCCGAGCTTTGTGGAGCTTGTGAGGCAGCAAGAGCTCAAGCAGCCTTCCCAGCAAGCCCTTGAGCTCATTCACAAAACAGGAGCTCAAATCCCCGCGAACCCACACGTTCACCAAAAGGAGCCTGGAAATGATCTGAGGGAGAGCACAGATGGAAATCATTGTCATCAGGGAGGCCAAGAGCTTTGCAGGAAGCACGAAAGGATCAGATGTTTCAGTGGATAAAAAAGAACATCCAGAGCTACACGAGATAGAATAAAAACGTAAGAGATCTAAGCCCTCTTGCTCCAGGATACAAGCCAGCCCTGACTGACAGGGATTAAGACAAAACGACACATCTGAGCAGGTTGCTCAGATTACCTGCAGCTGCATTTCCTGCCCCTCTTCCCTGCAGTGTCTGGCACTGGCCCCATCCCAGACGCAACTCTGAATTAGACCACTGGGAAACTGGCAGGAGTGGAAGGAGGCTCTGCGGAGGGGAGATGAGGAGACAAACTGAGAAACCTCAACTGTGGTAGAGCACACTCATCCCCCTCTTGCTCTCCCCCTTATCCCCACCTTCTTCCCCGCCACTTCTGCTGAGGAAAGATCTTGCCTAAGCAAAGCTCTGATGACAGAACAGCTTGCTTTGGATATTTAGGTAGGCAAGGGAAAAAATTAATTTTCAGACCATCTGTCCTGTCCAAAGAAGAGCAGTCTTTCCCAAACCGATCTAACCCCATGCAATGGCAACAGTAAGCAACATGATATTAAACAATAATAAATCAAAGCTGACATCATTTGGAGCACGTCCGGACCCTCCCCTGTGGGGATATCACTCTTCTGTGTGTCAACAGAGGGAAGAAAAAAGCAGAAAGAAACCTAATCCAAATCAGATAAAAGACAGTGGGCCTAGGATGGTGTTTCTGAGAGAGAAGACCTGTACTAAAGACTTGCTGTGGGCACCATGAGGGCGGGAGAGAGGGGCACAGGGAGAAAGGATGGGGCAGGATGACCTGTCTCCTTTGCAGCAGATAATTGCCTAGAACAGCAAAGCCACCCTCGGCAGAGAGGGCTGGGACCATCCGTCCCCGCTGCAGCACACAGCACACCTCCCGGAGCGCCTGCCTTTGCAGAGAGATCCCTTCTTCCAAACTGCAAGAGAGCTGCACACCTTGGTCCAAACCAGCAAGCCCAAGAGCTCAGAYACGTATGGGGAGCAGCAGGGCAGAAGGGGAGCACTCGCGGTGACTCTGGACTGGAGGATGTGGTGGAAGTTTGACAGTGACATAAAGTACAAAAACGGAGTCCAAAAGCATGAGGATGGCTTGGGGAGACATCCTTGAGCCAGCTTTAAACTAGCTGGGGACTAATGGGAGAGTATGAGCAGCAGCAGACAGCCAAGCTTGGCCTAGGAGGGGTCTGCAATCCAGACACCTCGGTGACACACCGCTACTGGTACCCACGCTAACAGGCAGAAAACTAGGTTAAAACTCAGATTAAAACCCAAGCTCGTTAGGGTGTGTTTACCAAGCTGCGATCCCACCTCTGGAATGCAACGCAGACATACCCAAGGGATGACTGGATTTAGCTATCTCCTTGTAAAATACTAATGGAGAAGTGACTTAAGGGAGTTTTACTCCAAGGCCAGTCCTAGAGCTGTATACTAAGCACTTCAGGGTAAACCTACATTTTGGTGTCTTTAATGGGAGCAGAAAAATGAAGCCATTTTCCCAGTGATGTACCAGCAAGGGACGCCAGTCTCAGGAAGGTGTGCTGCAGGCATGCTTTCTGCTCGTATCTCCACTCTGCACACCCCAATGTCGGGGTATTTATACCTAGACACATAGAAGTCCCCTCTCTCTCTAGTTTGGTGCTTTCTTAAAGGGCATGTCCAAGAAACCAGCCAGCAGGCCAGGGAAAATTGGCAGGCAGATGGTATTCAGAGAGCGCAGCTTCACCCTAAAAGCTGAGAGCATCTCCCAGGTGCAGATCTGCAACTGTGCTACCGACACTGTCAGCCCAGCGCAGGGCTGTACACAGCGCACAAGGGCAGTGCCATCCTTCGGCTATTTCAGCCTTTACAAGAGGTTGCAGACATCAGGGTGGATGGCTCTGAAGAAACCGGAGTCCAAGGCACTGGTTGAAAAGTGAGCTTTGGATCACATCACTGACAAGCCCAGCAGGCTGGAGGGAGCTCTTGGGGGCCATGGGGCAGGAGAGAGGGTCAGAGGAAGAGCTGGGGGGCCTGGGGCCAGGCTTGGGGGGAATTTAAAGGGAGTTAAAGTGACGGGGTAAGGAATTATCCCTGTTATTTTGTTCTCCCACATCCCTTTCCTCTGGCCACGTGTACTCCATTATAATGACTTGCTTCCAGCGATGCTGGAAGCTCTTCAGACTGGGGACTAATTCTCCAGAAATGCTGTGCAGCTCCAAGAACCAGGGATTACGATCCACAGCACTTCTCTCTCTGCTGCCATCACTGCAGACACTGAGATGTGCACATGGGAAAAGAGATGGTTTACAGTGAACAGAAGAAATAAGGTACTTGAGCTTCTTCCTTTCAGTTTTAATGGGCTTCTCATAGGTGTGCCACTGCTAATGAGTGTTGAGTCATGCTGGCCAGAGCTTTCTCTTGCACAACCTCTCCCTGCCTCCCTAGGTTGCTCTGTATCTGCCCTCTGATAGTGCTCTGCCTGATGACTAGGGCAAGCACCACTGCCAGCAGCAGGTTTTACGCAGCATTTGCTGAGCTTTACCAGAACGGGACCTGATTGTTTCACTTTGGTGGCTGTTTGCTCGGCCAGCTCACTGTTTGCTCGGGCCGTTCCTCCCGCCCCCCCCTCCAAAACCCTCCGCAGCTGCCCTTGCCATGCTCACACCAGCAAAGGGCGAAGCACCCCCAGGGTGCAGCCCCAGCCAGTCCGGCAGCCTGGTGTGCACCCCAGCAGCAGCCAGCCCCGGGGCCGCGCTGCTCCCCTCTGACATCACCCGCACCCCACCCCGGCTCGCCAGCACCCGCAGCCCCACTCCCTGCCCCCGAGCACGGGAGGAGCCACCCACCCGCCACCCGAGATGCGCTTCCAGGGCCAAGCGCTGAGGCTGCGGGTGAAACCGGCTCTTTCCCGCTGCCCCGGACCCTCTCCCATGCAGACCCCCTCGCGGCATCACACCAACCCCTTTGGCCCCGCCTGGGCACGGAATAGCCCCAGCAGAGAACAAACCGGCTTGATGCAGAGATGGCTCACACCCCAGCCAGGCGGAAGCAGCCGGGAGCTTCAGTACRACATGACTGGCTGCAATACACGCTTCCTTTTCCTTTTCCTTCCTATTTCTCTTCCAGGCTTTCAGCGGAGGAGTCGCACATGGCRGGCAGGATCCAGGCACCCCGTTCAGAGGCGTCGATCCCATCAGGACTTTCTTGACGCCCTCTGTGCACAGGGGAGCACGTCTCAAGCTGGTGCTTGAAACTCCCTATACCAAAACTGTGAGTCCAAAGACACTGTGTAGGTAGGCAGTGTTCCCTTGCTGACTCAGCTAAACGTACTGGCACATCATGAGGAAAAAGCTGAAGTATTTTCACTGACTCACACAGGTCCAGAGATCCTGTAAGATCTATCTCAGGCTATGAGAGTGGGTAGAGCCTGTCTTTGAGTCTCAGTGCCTTGGGATTACAACGGGTGGGAGAGGAAATCCCTTGTGGGGAGGAACTCGGATCCTGTCTAAGACACCAAGGAGAGCAGAGACCTTCCACCTTGCAACAGGCGCAGGCTGCAGGGCTGCACGATGCAGCGCCTTACGCCAGTTTAGACTCGTCTCTGAATCCAGCCTTCAGTCTCTGAGTGGCTCCACATGCCAGGGCACAGTGTCCCGGCATTAAAAATACCAAGGCTGACAGATAGTGTTTATTAATAGCACAAGTGGTGTTTATTGCTGAGCAACAGTCAGCAGCTCGGAGGTTACTGCTGTTACAAGCCAAGGTCTGAGAGCGTTGCCACATTGCTCCGTTCTCAGGGGAAAGAAGCTCCATCTTTGGAGGCAGAAGCCACGGGAATGGGGAGCGAGGTGGGTGCCCGGCTGCCTGGAGGACCTGCAGGTGAGGGGGTTACAAGCASAGCATCCTGAACTGAGGCGCAGGGCAGCCCCCATGGACGGGGGTCCCCAGCTCCCCGGGGTGACCTGTGTAGCACACGGCACAGCTTGTGCAAACGGGTGCAGAGCAGACGTGCCAGCGCTGAGCACCCGCTGTCTTCCCATCGCCTGCACTCGGCTGTGCTGGAGGCACCATCCCCTACCCATGAAGAGTCCTGGTCCTCCGGGGTCTCGCTCAGACCTACACGTGGGCCCCCAGCTCTGCCTCTGCCCCTTGCTCCTGCCCCATGGTCTCTGCCAGCCTCTGGGCACCAAGCTGCTGTTTAGGAGGATGTTAGTTTTAACATCCCGGTTTCACAGAGAAGAAAATTGAGGTGCAGAGAAGTGAAATGATCCACCAAGGGTGATCTTCTGCCTGTGTTCCAGAGATGATCACAGATCTGGTAACTATGTCTTAGTGATCCAGAACAAGTAGGGCGCTTTGCTGGGTGTTCTGCAGAAATCTACGCATCTGACTTCTCTGAAGAGCTCTGAAATGCCCCTGGAAGAGGGGTAGGGGTTCAGAGACTGAAAAAACTTGAAACCTAATAAGCAGTTGTCATACCGCACGCTCACAGTTCACACTATGGAGGTAGAGGCCAAATCCAGCTCTCAGCAGACATTTCTTTCCAGTCCTTGATCTTACCCTCCCAGCAGACTTTGTGCAATGCTTTGCACCCTCCAGGTTTCTCTCCTCTAGAGCCGTGCTTCCTAGCTTTTACCAGTTTATGGTTAAAACACTACAGCAGTAGTATGCTACAAGCAACATCCCACTTTGCTCTTTTCCTCCTAGTTTTTTCCCTTTTCTCTGTCATCACATGCAACATGCAGGGGTCTCCTAGAGGATTTTACCCCTGCATTATCTCTTTACATATTGCTCCAGGGGAAGACAGTTGCAGCTGGGAAGCTACTCCATCCTGCCCACACAGACTGCTGCACACCTGGAAATAACATTAGGTGACTGATGAGTGCTTGTCTTAATCAAGGCGTGACTTTCCTTTGGAGCCATGCAGAGAGGAGCAAAGACTCAAAGACAGGCTGCAAAGTAAGCAAAAGTTGTGCCTTGCACAGCACGCAAAACTTCGGCTCGCCACTCACTGCCTGCTATCGTGGAATCTCTGAGCACCCAACAGAGGCTACCAATTAATCCGTCTTTAACTCCTTGCCATTAATTCACTCACAGATCATTCCCCAGGGTAGCTCAGTGCTGTTATCGCCACAGTACTGTTATCGCCTCTAACAGATGAGGAAACTGAGGCAGAGACCAGAGTAGTGATTGACACCACTCTAATTAGCAAGCGAGGCACAGGGCTGGGAAGAGGACCCAGGAGCCCCAGCTCTGGCACAGCACCAAGGTACAGGATCACCTCTACTGCACAACCCCATACCTTTTAGCCAGTTTCTTTTACACCAAGCCAAAACACAGGGTTTGCCAAAATATATTCCATTGAGGCTGCAGTTTTGGTTCGTCTTGGCTAAAAGATCCTATCCAAAACTCCCTTCGTTCTCTGTAGTAGCCTCCAAGCAGGTTTCCTGTCATTACTCTGCCTTCCATCTTTACCCACACGCCCCCACCCACAGCGAGTTAGAGACCAGTCAATCCAGTGCTAGCTAGCACCTTGTATTCAAAGGATCCACTCTTTTCTGGTGCAGGGCTCGGTCTGCCTGGCCGCCTGGGCCGGGAGAGCCAAGGATGTGGTTCAGAGGTACCCACAGACCGATTTTTGTCACTAACATGTTCCATGCACTTATCGTCTGAATGAGAAAATGAGGAGCCTCTGGATGCATTGGAGTCCATGCATACAGACAGGTCTGCACGGAGATGCCGAACAAATGCACGGACCTCCTGTGTCCTCAGCATAGCAAAAGCGAGGTACCTCCTCTCCTCCCTCAAGGACCCCAATCCAGGTCAGGGAGCCAGGCCATGGATGTTTAGTCTGGAACGGTCTGCAGGACACGATTTGGTGGTGTTCCCGTGATATTTCGCACAATAAGCTTAGAGAGGACAATGCAGTTGCTTTGTGAGACATGGTGATGCTGTGTCTTGTGACACAGCCTATTAGCAGATTGGCTAATGCTGGGTGTGCAGCTGCTTTCTGTCACGGGAAAGGCTGAAAGCAGCCAGAATATACCTGTGAATCCTGCCTCTAATTACTTAGAGCAAAAAACATTGTGCTCCCAGTTTTCCCATATCTGAGTACCTTGCAAGACACATGCAAAACAACAGTCAATAACCAGAACAAAAATCCCGTTTTATGCTTTACTAAAATCCTGCTCAGTAAACAGGACTATATTTGAAATAGGCTGTGACAGAGATACAAGGAAAGAGACAGATGCCCACATTTCTTTTCATTAAGACAACTTGCTAAACAGCTGAATGGATTTTGCTACATCTGCTTAACCTCATGTGCCTCTGCACCCCCTATTTAAAATGTTTTGCCTCTTTATAGGGTCTGTCTGGCAGCCCTCCATCACTGCCTGATTTTGCTGGGGCGGGATGCGAAACAGCCCAACGAGGGAACATAAAGTTTTTCCCTTAATTTCACCAAGGCCAAGATTTCCCCTTCTTGCTGAGGGTGGCTTGGTGGTCACAAGGATCCCAGCAGTGAAATTCCTGTGAACTGATGGGAACGGCCCTTCTCCTGAAGCGAGGAAACAATATCCGAGGGCTGTGGATGGAAAAACGAGGTAGTCAGCTAATAAAGAAAATTAACCCAGTGGACATGATTTGCTCGCATTCTCCAAAGCTGGAGTTCTTTTATAAGGCTTGCTGCAGAAAGCTCTTAAGGATAACAACTAATCCCTGGATAAGGGTCAAAGTTCTTGCTGGGCATTAAAACTTGGTGATGTGATTAAAGAAAAAGTGCAAACTTGGTGCTCGGAGCAGAGCCTCCAATGAGGAAGCCGCAGGGTGCCGGTGCTCTGGTCGCAACTGAATGATCCCAGGACACGGAGGATGAGGAGCTAATGGGTTGGCTCATGGTACTCAGATGTCTGAGGAGCCTAAAAGGGATGTAAAGATACTTTGGAGTGAAGCAGTGCAACAGCCCTCTGACATGGCCCCTGGATGGGTGCAAGGTGACGTACCCTGGCACAGAACAGCCAAAACTTCACCTCTCCACCAATGGGCCTTGAAGGTCCCCTCTGGAAAAAAATATTTAGCAGTTGCTGTGGATACCTCTGATTGGGTGCCTGGGTTTTGTGTGTATCTACAACCCAAAAGGCAAACAGGGCTCAAGTGACTTAAAAACAGGAAAGAAACTATGAAAAATATCCACAGCAAGACAAGGACCTATATACAATCCTCTTCCAGGCTTAGGAAAGGTCTGAGATTGACAACACCAGAAGATGGGGAGTGGATTAAAAATAGGGTGGAACCTGGACGTAAAGGGATATGGCGAGACCCTGGAGAGCAGTCTCTGAAGCATGCCCGAGGGGACTCACTGGCAGGATTTAAGGCTAGGAAGGAAAGTCATTGCTGGCAAATCACTCACCCAGCTGAACCCCACAGCGGTTTGAAATCTAACGCAATCTGGGGATGTTTGCCTTCCGAGCTTTTGGAGTATACTTGAGTCATGTTGGATTTTATTTTTTCATGAGTATGAAGGACTGAAAGCTTTTTGGTTTGACCAAAACCAGCTAGTCTTGCACACCACACGGCTCTTGTGCCRGTGTAAGTAGCACAAAATTCTCGGCGTTGGCTACCCTGGGCTCTAGCAGCTGCCTCTTCGCCTGCACGGTCACCCCACAGAGAGGGGAGACTCCGGGGAGTCGATAGCCATGGAGGCAGCCATGCAGCATCTCACGACCGCCCTTTCTGCAACAGGGCTCTCCGTGGCACGGGGAGGCCGAGGGGCTGCCCAGGGAAGGCTCCCCAGGTGCTGGTGAAGCCGGCAGCTCAGGCTCTCCTACAAACCCTAACCACCAGTTTTGCAGCACTCAAAGCAATTCACACCAGTGAGAGATGTGTCCATGGGAGTGCAGGAGATTTCGTAACCGGGAGGGTTCCCTGCACCCAGGGCTACCAGATAATCTCAGGCCTGCCCCACCCCACTCCTGCAACACAGTCAGCCTATTCCTCCTCATCCTCCCACCTCACAAGGCATCCCTTACCTTCCACCCGCACCAGGGTCCTTGCGCTGTCCCCTACCTCTCCCAGCCAGCAAAGCCCCTCCTGAGCTGTGTCTTGCTGTTTCCCCTCCCCTCCACTCCCGTACCCCATATGCTCCTGTCCCCTTCCAAAAGAGCAGATGGAAGGAGGTACTGTCAGTACCAAAATACTTGTTGAGGTTCTCTCTCAAATGATGGAGAGGAGCAGAGAGACATGGCTGCAGCTGGGACTGAGATGGTGAGGGGACAATGATTTACTTGCTTTTGGGGAAAGTACACAGAGATTCCTAACAATTTCAGCAAGATGGGAAGCCTTCTACTAACTGGCAATAAAATAATAAGCAGTGAATGGCACTTGATCGTCGGTCAAGGGTCCCAAAAGAGGAGGATGGGATTTGTCTTATGCATGGAGAAATCAAGGCAGGGAGGGAAAGCAGAGCATCAGTGGCTCAGCTGGGAACTGAACCCAGCTCCTTCACTTCCCACACCTCTGCTCTGCTCTACAAACTAGGACCCGCTGACTCCCACGGTTTCTCCAGCTGCGCCAGGCAATTCCTATCTGATGGTGAGGGAGAAATACAGCTCACCAGATGATTGAACACAGCTACGTGCAGGGCCACACCTGCACCCACATTGTGGGGCACCACCACCCCCACCCCGGCACTGGGAGCCGCAGCACCCTCCTGACTCAGCAGCACTAAGGAGAAGGTTCCCCCATGAACTCCCCGAGCTGGCACCTCCAGCAGAAGTGATTGCAAATTCCAGTGCAAACTGAGAAATCCTCCAAAAGGATTTAGAGAGATTAGAAATGAGCAGGAAACAAAATGAGATTTAACTTGGGCAAAGATAAGCTAATGTATCTGGGGCAAAGCTGCTTTGCAGTGGGAGGGGACACCCTGGAAAGCAGAACTGCCAGAAGAGCTTGAGAAAGAGCAACCATGGAGAGATGCATCCAGAGAGGGACACAAGGGGATATGTTCAGAGCCAGCTGCCTGTTTCCTCTTTGGTTCTGGAGTGATCCACCTTTGAGTGTGTTCTGCAGCAGACACCTTTTGAGGGAAAAGGAGGAGTATTGTTAATATATGAAAGGTGTCAGGAGCTGAGGAACAGGAATGATCGAGGGCAGAGCTCAATGAGCTGATGCCAGGGTCTTTGAAGAACCATTTTAGGTCACTGGCCAAGAAACGTCCGCAGAGGAGATGTGATGAGACTCCACAAGCGTCTGAGGGGTCTACGTCAGAGAGGAAGGGAACACATCTACTGACACATACGCAAACTTACAGCAACAGGGTGAAATTAAGGCAGAGAAAACAGAGGCTAAAGAGCAGGACAGAGTCCAGGCAGTGCAACACATTAGGCTGTAGGGTACGACCTGCACGATAGACATGTTCAGAACAGCAGCACGTTTGCAACTGGCTGACAAGACAACCTAAACCCAGAAATTGTTCCTCTTGGGTTGTCTCTGAGTCCATGACTGGTCCCAACGATTCAGCAGGGCTGCGGGTCACACTGAGTCCCACAAAGTGACTCACAAATGTCACAGCCTCCTGCACTGTACATCCAGCCACCCCAGTGGGGTACTGGTGCAGAGGGCAGTGCCACTCCCTGACTCATCAGCACCACCTCCGACAGCTCAGCCAGTTCTCCTAGGTGCCATGTATTGACTAGGTCTACACTGCACATTCACAACACAGAGCTCTGGCAAGCCAATACTGCAAGCAAGAATCTTAAGCCTCAAGACCAGCCTCAGATTAGTCACCGAATAACTCAGGATGATCCTATGACTCATAATTTTTAGTGCCTATGGAGACTGGAAACAATCAGATCCAGTGCTGTTGACCCCCCATTCGCCACACTTCCAATGGTGAAATAAATCAAAATAAGTAGGAGTTGGTTCCTTATTCCCCAGGAGCAACAACACCTTAGAAAAAAAGTGATCCGCTCAGGAGTCTCCAGGCTGCTTCTCCCAGATGTGAGGTTCTTGCAATGCAAAAAAAGAAGGCATGAACATTCCGGCAAGCTGCCCAACATAAGGAAGGGGCCTTGACAGAGGAGTGAGCCAATTCAGGCTGGAAAAAAAAAACAGTGGAGGTGACTGACAGCAAGTTGCTTTTTCAGAAGTTAGTTCTTGCACTGGCCTCTGAGCAGCCAGGTGAGGGGTTTCTTTGAAAGGAATGAGTCCATCATAAAGCTCTGTTGGGGCTTTTGCTTCTGCATTCATGGAGTCAGAGCTGAGCACAAGCAGGAAGGGCGGGGAGGGGTGCCAGTGGGAGCCCAGCTTCTGAAGAAGAGGTCGATGACACAAACACATACTCCCCAGCTATCAATATGTTCATGGCACAGGCTGCCTCCAGTGCCAGCAGGTTCTCTGTGGGTGAGAATGACAGGAAGGCCAGGCAGTGAGATGTCAGCTTGAATGCCTTTGCAAAGTGTACACCATGGCTCAGGTAGGAGTTATGGGCAAGACGAAGGAGAAGGGCTCTGCTTAGTTCAGGCAGGTCACACTTCTGCCCATAAAATCTCTGAAGAGGTGATGGAACTGGATTATTTGCTTAAGCTGATCATTGCACTCATCTTGTGCCAACTCTCCTGAGTTGTCCGTAGGGCTTGCAGCTAAGGGGTTAGGTCTCTCCCCTTTTGCTTAGATAATGCTCCCATTGAACAGGGTTGCACACAAAAGGCCCAAGGGCTTGCRTGAGACACACCCTTCCTTCGCCACAGACCCGTTCAACCAAGATTCAGAGGTATTGCCATCCGCAGCCAAAGCTTCTCACCTCCAAGACACCACACAGGTTGGGAGCAAGACATCCTGACCTGCATCCCAGATTATGTCGGCATTACTCGGGCCTCCCTGGGGAGTGCTCAGCAGGAATTGCCACTCATCGGCAGCCCTGGCAGGGCGCTCAGCAGAGCCAGATGCCTTTCCCAGCCTGGATCCCACCACGCAACACGTTCCAAGCATGGAGCGCACCAAAAGCTCCTGGAATAGCTGGCAAAGGAGGTGTCAAAGTAACGCCCTAGCTGAATCCCTGCCGTGCCGGCATCGGGCTTGCAGCACAGTGCCCTCCCACTGCTCTGTGCACCAGGCTTGGCCAGGAGATGGGCAGCGCAGAGTGGGCAGCAGAGGTACCTGGGTACCCCTCCCCAATGCGTGCTGCCAGCAAATCTCTGACATTTGAGGGGGGACCTGACTCTTGTCCCCTCCATGGTGCAAAGGCCTTATGGTCTTCCCAGCTCCCCGAACCAAAGGGAAAGCCTTCCCCAAAGCCGTGGTCTGGCGCTCTTTGCATTCCTTTCGCACCCTCCTTCCTGCTGGCGCAGGGAATATCACCTCCCCGTTCTTATCTGCAACTTACCACCTCCTATGAGATATGGGGGGACTTGGCTGGAGATCCAGGCACAAGTGCCTGGTCCCTCTGGGATGGCCAGCAACTCAGCAGCCCAATCGTGCTACAGGGTGCCGGGTGCTGTGGGGCACGGTGGGGACCAGTTGGGGGGTGGCACAGTGCCATGGGGCCATGCTGGCCCAGCCCCAAACGGGGCACTGGGAGCAAGCATGGTGCTTGCATGGGCTGGGACTGCAGACCTTGTGCTGGACAAACAGGATTAGCCTTAAATTTCAGGCGTCCCAAGCACAGAGGGACTCCCCCCATGCTTACCACATGGTCTGGGATAAAAAAACCCATCTCTCACTACCAAAGCTCCTGCAGGCGGACAGTGGAGGACGTGGCTTGTGGGACGGATTTCCTTTGGGCTTCCAAGGTCTTCATGGGACCACGCTGAAGGACAGAAGCTTTACAGGCATTTCTAATAGGCACTGCGGGTGGTGGTGGAGCCTAAGCAGAGCCTGGCTGACTTACAGACCCGATTAGCAGTATATGACATTGGCAACAAGGGGTTAAACCAGCTAGCAGGTGCCGAACCGGAAAGATGGATGGGGCTTCCGACCAAATGCACCCTTTTCCCACTGCTGGTGGGGATTTCTGTCACGTCTGCCAGGGCACACTTTTCTCCCTCTTAAGGTGCCTCCACTCTTTGAATCACACAGAATAAATCAAGCTGGCACGAGGAAAGCACCAGCCAGCTGCCTGAAGATAGCTTTAATTAGCCAACCACCAAAACGTGGTCATGACCAGAAGACTTTGAGGGAAATTTCTCGTGTGCAGGGTGAAGGGCTGCACACCAAGATCAGAGCACCAGCCTGCAAACCTGGCCTCGTTCCATGCATCCTCGCCTCACCTCGGGACAGGGCACACGTGAGCCAGGTGTGAGACACGGGCTCTGGCTGGGCAGGGTGAGGGGCAGCCACGCTCCTGCATCCCAGCTCCTCCAGGAGCTGGGTCCTCACCGTGTGCAGCTTCTCCAGCCAGGCTGAGCTCCCCTCCAACATCGAGCTGCTATCGCTCTCCTCACAAGAGGTGACAGCCAAGCCATATCCACCCTGGAGGATAAAGGAGAAGAGCTGGACTGCTTCCAGGGCCCCAGGTACCTCCTTCAGAGCTGCCTTGGGCAGGCTCTCGCTGCAGTGGTTTGAGGCAGCTGCCTTGGCTCTGCTGCAGCCACACGCAAGCGAATCCTTTGAGCAGGCAGAGTTGTCCCAGCTGAAATGTGCCTTCCAGTCAGGCACAGCCTCTGCCTCATGCAGTAGGTGGCTACCAGGTCACCTGGCTCTGCAGATATCCTACTTCTCCTGAGCCCTCAGAGGAAGGAAAAGAGAGGGGTGCAGCATGCTCTTCTCCAGGCGCCAGGAGCAGCCAGCCTAACTCGCCATCAGCGGGCAGGGGTTTGATGTGTTGCGACTGACAGTAGGGACCCGCTGCCTCATCCATCCGGGAGACCTGGGTTCCCTCATGCTGAAATTCCACATCCAGCTCAGCCCAGGGGAGCAACACTGACCCACCGGTTTCAATCTTTTCAATTTGACGACTTGTAAACATTTCCCAGCTCACATARAGACAATGCAGGTCTACCGAGGATAGGCTTGCTGTCTTTGTTACCTTGCACAGCCATCTGCGAAACAGCCCATAGATCCTCACAAACCAAAAGCCGGTGGTGAATACACAAGGGAAGCAACTCCTTGGGTTCCTCACACAGCAGCATCCATGTACGGCCCCACTCACCTTCTCACCTCACCGTTGCACTCCACAAGATGTTACTGAACAAGACGAACCACAGCCTCCTCAAGTACTCGACCTCTTTCCTCCACTTTGCCCTCTGCAGAGGCTGTGACTGCAGATCCACCTGTTAAGCTGCCTAAGTCCGCCTTAAATAAAAGCCAGATCCTYCACCTTCACAAGAGCTGGACCGAGGCAGCCACGAACTCAGTGGTCTGTATTAACCCAGGTGAGTCACCTCCCAGACATCCAGGAACATCCTTTGCAGCACGGCCAGAYGACTGACACATGATACACTCACCTCCATGGCTGATGAGGAAAGGTCATCGCTTCCAAAGAGCTTTTCCTCCCAAAGGCTCCAAAGCACATCACAAAAGATGCAACGGTATCAAGATCCCTCACAAAGTGATGAGCACAGTCAGAGCTGAACAGTTCTTTGTTCAACATCAGCCAAGATGGTGAGGTCTTGCTGAGCCGTCACTGGCAGCTGGTTACACACACGCTGCTCCAGTTGCAAACACCAAGTCCATTACCAAGTGAAGGGCAGGCTCAGAGCATTACTTTCATCTTGGATTGTAAGCTCCACTGGGATCGCGTCTACTMGTGCCTGTAGAGTGCCCAGCACATGGGGCTTGGCTCCTGACAAGACGGAGGCAGGGTTGGGACCATCACCGCGCTCCTTGGCATCAGAGGCTGGGAAGGAACCCTGGAGTCCTGCCCCCTCATTCCTGCCCATCAGACCACCCTCTGAGTCTCACTGAGCAGGGAACTCGGGCTGAGCTCCACACAAGTATTTTGGTGCCTACCTCCCATTCATTTCAACAGGCTTTAGGTACCTAGACGCTTTTGGAGGCTCTGGGACCAAATCCAAGAGTCCGACTGGCAGGTTGCTGGTGCCCTGTAGCCTCCAGAGGCAATGCTGGAGGGTCTGTTACACAATGGAAGAAAACCAGGATGCAAGGCAGAAGGAGAAGGCAAAGGAAATCAAGGTCAGAATTAAATTCTTTAATACAAAAAAAAGTTTGTTTCTTGTCGTCGTCGTCGTTTTTTTAAGATATATCTGTAATTTCTTTGTTTAAAAATAAATATGTACTAAGGAATATCTTGAAAAAATTCACTAGACACAATATGTAGTGTTAATATCTTTTTTCCCCGCAATTATTACAGATAAACAGTAGCACCAATAAATAAAATGATAACAAATATTAAAATTAAAAAGGAGAGAGATTCAAGATGTAGAATTTTCTATTTTTCCTGTTTCTTCTTTTTACATATATAAAAAAATCGTAGCGTCTATTTAATCCGAATCACACATATACATAAACATATATATATATATACAAACACATAGCCAAATATATATATAGTATGTAGATGTATATCTAACCCTTGTCTCAATAGGAATGTGTAGGGGTAGGTGTTAGAGAAATTAATTAAATAACTGCCCATAACATGCTACTGACTCTGCCAACAATTGGGGAGAGATGGGACGGGACAACAGGAAGGTTAAATTTATACACAACCAGTACAAATAAAAAAAAAAAAAAAAAAAAGGAGGTACGGCTTATAAATAGTTGAAATTAAATATTAACAAAGAATACTGAAAAATCCCTACTCTTTAATTAAATTATCTGTTTAATTTCTAATTTAAAAAGGGATATTAAATAAGTATATAAAACACTTTCTCTTCCCTCCCCCCCATCGGAAGCCTCTGTCTTGCGCACGATGCAGCATGAGTATTATACATTGCAGATGCAAGCACCCACCCGTGTGTTTTTTCTCCTTCTGAAAGCCATCAGTCGGATGGGGTGTTCCTAGTGGTTAGTAGTCGCTTGTTGTGAGTCTGTTTTTAGACTGTTTTGTCTTTTTGGAAGCTTTCCGTGTTGTACATTATCAGGCGTTGAAAATTCAATTGCAGATGATGTTTGGCAGCATTCTGACACAGACCGAGTACCTTTTTGATTATTATTATTATTAATAATAATTTTAATCACAGAACTAGATTATATATATCCACATAGATGTACAAACACGCTTTCAGGGGGGTGTGTGTGTGTGCGCGCGTGTGCAAGGTGGGTTTCACATACACCACAGCGTATATTGCAGATACACACATAGCCAAGATTCTCAGAYACGGCTTAGGGATTCCGGCTGCCTTCACATCTGATTCCCCAGCCCAAGATGTGGAAAAGGRGCCTGGTATTTACAGTACGTCATTAAAAAAAAAATCTTGACGTTCTTAAGGGTCATTCACACTGGGCACGCAAACTGAAGGCAGCAAAAGTTGCTTTCTTTTTCCTCCCTTAAATCTTGGCATACATATGTATTATTTTTTATATATATATATGTATAAAAATAAATATATATATATAAAAAAGAGAGAAAAACACAAACATACATACACACAGACACAAATGCACACATTCACATACACACACACCCCCCTCTACTGTGTATATACTTTTGATTAATATCCCTTTCCAGAAATGTTCCGTAAGCATCTTGGATGCTCTTGAGTGGCAGCTCTGTGCATGAAGAAAGCAGACAGTGCTGAACAACTGTGTGGCTATGCACCGGTCCCCATTCTTGCTTCAGCACACTGTAGGCCTTGTGTCCTTTTGCAGCCACCAAGGGCGGGGAATCTAGACTCCTGTGATACTTCCTTGAATGGAAAGTTAGTGCGCATCAGCTGCCCACCATCCTTAAGAGAAGCCAGCATGTCTCTCTGGCAAAGTTTCTACAGCGAATAAAGTCAACGCAAAATGTACACTGACATCCCATGTCCCAGCAAGGCAGGCAGGTTATGAGACGAGTAAGGGCGAAGGTTGGGGGAAGAGAGGGGAGGAGGAATCCTTGATCACGCAGATGGCCATTTCCTTGGCCTTTGACCCATCGCACCCTAGGATGCCGCTCTTTGGAACTCCCTGCCCGTCCTCTCCGTCACCTCTCCTCCCTGTCCCAGGCAAGGAGAAGGTGGTTTGTGGTACAGCACACTCTACAGAGAAACAGCGGAGGCCGCACAAGTCAGTTAGAGTTAAGAAGTTTACACCCAGCGCTTCTACTCAAGTCCAGTCTTAGCTTGTTTCTTATGCCCCAAGTAGCCCGCTTGTGTCCACAGCAGTCGAGTATTATCCAGTGAAGACACCAATAACATTAGCAATGTTAAAAAAAATAATCAGTATATATATATATTATATATATATATGTGTGTGTGTGTGTGTGTGTGGTTAAGATATACATATATGTATATATAGATGTGGTTAAAATATATATACATATATATATATGTATATGCATGTATACACACATATATATGTATGCATGGGAAAACCCATCAAATACACCCCTATAGTCTTCCTGGCTCTGTTATTTAGCAGCATGAAAAGAAAAATAAAGTAAAACAGTTCAAAACCCAAAGGTGAATTCTGTGCGGCGGGTGCCTTGGGGAATGTTCCTTCCGGAGTCCATCGTCCGTACTGAAAGTGCTGTGCTCTACCGATCCTTCATTTTTAGGGTTCATTTGGATTAGTGTTTTGTTTTTTTCTGTCCAGGCGAGAAATCAGGCTCCAGAAACAGGGCTGTTCCCCCTTCTTTTCCGCTGCTCACCGTCTCGGTTTTTCACATCTGTCAGAGAGGAGAGGGAAGGAAAAAAAGGAGAGGAGGCGTTAATGTTTGTGACGGGGGCGCAAGTAGGACAGGGAAGGGAAGGAAGGGAGGTGGCTAATGTGTTTAAGAGCACATGGTGTTAAGACATGGCATGACGTCACTGGTGGGGTGAAGTGCTGTGCAGATGGGGCAAAACAGCTGAGAATCTCGACCCATGAATGGGTCGATGAATTCTATTCCCCCAGGCTCACCTAGATGGGGCAGGGCGGGATACTGATACAGGATTCAATTTAGGAGCAGAATCAGAGGCTTCCTCACAGATGAGCTGAGTGTCTTGTTTGCACCCTCTCACACCATGCGCACATAGATACACACAAACACGCAGAAAAACAAGGCTAAGCAATGCATGCAGAAAGATGCACTCCCTCAGCTCTCCACCTAGCCTGTTGTTTGGGTTGGAAGCAGTGCAGACAACAAGGCCTCATGCAGGCAAGAAGGTGAAAAGAAAGTGCTTCTCATTCCACTAGCTGCCATGAGCAGGGGTTAGCACCAGAGAACAGCAGCAGCAGCCTGAAGAACCAGCACGAGAAACAAGAATTTACCCTCCCCTGTAGGGCCCAATTCTGATTCTACAAGAAAGAGCATGAGGAACTTCAGCTTAACCAGCTTTTTATCTGGAAACAGATAAGCTACCCATTCCTATGGCTCCTTCCTATCCTTCTGGCCAACACACCAGCTCTGGAAACCTCCCTTAGTGCCAATTATCCCACCACAGAGAGGGACTAGTAAGAGAAACTAGTAAACCCCTTCTGCCATCATGAATTCTTTGGGGTATTGTTTGTTTTTTCTTTCTATTTGTGACTATTTCTCACCCTTCAAACTCTGTAGGGTAATTTCCAATTATTCTGGGGTTTGGGAACAGGAGCAGAGGGAAAAGGCCGAAGTTAGGTCTAGTCTCACACTTCAAGGGGTTACGCTTGCTGGGAGAAGTTTAACTCCAGAAGCCTCTCTGTTCTGGCCCCTCCATCAATTACTTTCCCACTGAAATTACAGCACCCCAGAAAATTCCTCTGTATACAGAGAAGTTTCCACCATGCTGGTAGTGCCAACGCCTCTCTGGTTTGGGCACAAAGCATTTTCAAACCTAAAGGAACCACTTGCTACCTGTAGCAGCCTTAGTCACCTAGCCAATTCCAGGCAGGCAAATGGAGGTAAAAGGATGTCTGCTCTTTCAGGATGTAGCCACAGAGGGCCCCGGACCTCTCCCTTATTCTCTCCCATCCAGCCATTGCCACTGCAATACTCTCTTGACAGGAGGAATCTCCTAGATCTCTGTGAAAGGGGCCCGAGTTCAGAGTTACAGTCAAAGGCTCGTTAGCAACCCCATTTCTACGTCTCTCTCTGGATAGGTGGGATGATCCCACACCARAGATGCATATGCAGCTGGTGTGAGTCAGGAGACCCCACTGAGTTCACCAAAGCGCTCAGTTGAGAACCAGGAACCAGTTTCTGCACGTCTACGTCACAGATGGTGCACGACAGAGAGCACTCAGATGACACATGCACAGCATGGGTCTCTGAACAAACACTAACCACACAGTGTCTTTGCGTCTCCCACTTCATACCTGAAATACAGACCTCTGCCTGCCTTCACCTACAGACAGACTCAATCCTGCTGTATCCCAGGTCACAGCCCTGAGTGCAGCCCCTCAAACCACAACTCTGGCCAAGACATGGACAGGGAACTGTGAGCACAGTGTAAGAGGACAGGGTGCTCCTCCCTGGCTTTTAAGAACAAAGATACAAAGGAGAATGTGGGAACAGCCTTGAGGGAGGCTCCTGGCCTGGCTTTCCTCACTCTGCACACAGCAGAGTGTCCACAAGCCGCATAAAAAGGGCTTAGAAGACAGGGGTGGCCAAATCCTAGTCAGCTAAGGATTTGTCTTTGTCCAACAGTATGCTCAGAGTTGCATACAGATAATGTACAGATAATGTCCCCCTGGCTACCTCAGCAACATGAACTCCATTATCTTGTTTTATGGGAAAGGATACCATAGATACAAACGCCCTGTCTCTGGGAGCCATCCCCGTCCAAGTCCTGAGAGCACATCTGAAACGCACAGTCGCCCTTTGACACAGGGAAACTCTGTCCTCATCTCAGTTAGCCCCTCTGCCCTCTGGCCCACGGAGGACAGAGAAAAGAAGTAATCATATAGCACTGGTGCCAGAAGTCAGCAGGAAGCAAGCTCCCCCCTCTTTCTCTTTCTCTCTCTTTCTCTTTGTGTGTTTCTCTTTCATCCTTCAGGACACAAACCTGCAAGTGCGCTCGTTTAACTCAAGCTGCCTCGACTTGCAACGTGAGTCTGTGAATTTGCAGGAACATTTACAGGTCTGGGGATCTTGTACAAACAAGTGCTTTCTCCTCTCTGAGCAAGGCTCACAGTGACTGCAAAAAGGCAAAAGGAAAGATGTCTAAGCTACAGCGCTTCAGCAGAAAGAAAATACACATGCAACACCCTAAACATCAAAGCAATCCCATTGCCCCCTCCCGCAGCCCCCATGCTGCCCACTGGAGCGTTGCGGGCTGATGGATTTTCCAGCAGCACCCCAGCAGCCCCAGGACAGCACCCCCTTGCATTAGCGTAAAGAGAAAGAAAACAGGCTCTCTGCACAGTATTCACAAATGCTGCATTGGATCCATCGGCACAGGCCAGAGGGAGGAAGAAGGGGAAAGCAAGGATGGGAAGGTGAGAGGTCCCAACCAGCTATTGACGTATCAATGAAAAGAGTTCTCTGAAGTGGGCTATTCGAGTAGAAAGAGGCCAGCGGCTAAATGAGCTAAATACACAGGGTCTCTCCTCCCCTGGAAAGCAGCTGGGCTCCAGCATCACGTGCTTACCCCTACAGCCGGCACTGCCCTCCTTTCTGTAAGCCCCATCCCAACCTTGCCACCTAGGAGTCTCCTATGGAGGGGCCATGAATTTACAATGCAGAATTCTGTGAACCACCGTGAGAGAGGCAGAGCGAAAGAGACAGAGACAGGGAGAGAGAAGCCACCAAATCCAGCAGAGAAAGAGAGGAAAAAAGAGAGAGAAAGTCCCCCCAGTTCCCCAGCACCCCCTCTCCGGCTTCCCACCATCCCACCTCTCCTCTCCACCTGTGACTCCACCACACACGCACGCACACGCGCGCACGCACGCACACACACACACATGCATGGCAGATGCCAGCCTGCCTGTTGCCAGTCGCAGCAGCAAGGGCACAAGACGAGTCGGGGAAAGCGGATGACAGAATTGCAACCAGAAGGCGTGGAAAAGAGGTGCAGGGCGCTCGCCCACCCACCCACGCTCTTGTGCCTTGGGAAAATGGTCGCCACTGATGATTAGAGAGAGCCAAGCAAGCTAAAGCCACATTCCCTGAGATACCCTTAGTGCCAGAGCAGTGCCACCACCAGTGCTGCCCCTGCAGGATCTGCAGCCCACCAGTGACTGGGAGGGGAGGGTGAGATTTGAGTGAGCAGCAAGCAGGCGGATTGGTTTGGGGAGAGGGAGGGAAGAGAGTCTACAAGCAGAGGACACAAACGTACAAGCTGGGTGGTTTGTACCGGCCTTTCTTGCGCTTTCTCTTTTGACCCTTCCCCTTTCCTCGCTTTGATTTTCTGGAAGAAAAAAAAAAAAAAAAAAAAAAGAGAAAGAGAGAGAGAGAGAAGGAAAGAAAGGGAGAGAGAGAGAGAAAACGGAAGAAAATGCAAGGAAGAAGAGAAAAAAAAAATACAGCCATGTGCCTTGCTGGGAGGGGGGAAGCACATGAGGCAGGACTGGAGGGCAAGTCCCGGGGCTGAAGCACAGATCTCCACCTCGCACACACATTCACTGGCCCTCCTGCGCTCCTGCCAGCACCGCAACCAGCCTGCCCACAGCCAAGCCAACGCCAGGGGACTCAGCAGAGACCACCTCCAGCAGGGCTGCTGCCAGYAGAGGCGGATCTGCTGGAGCCTCAGAGAGGCACCTGTCCCCTGCAGAGAGGGGCAGCGGGAAAGGGACAGGGGGCGAGGGGGAAGGAACAGAAAGTTTCGTGAAAGCATCACRCAACCGCAGTGAGTGCAGACAACCGTTCCAGGCGACAAGCGCGGGCGCACACTGACTGACAAGAGGCAACCTGAGCAGAGGGGCTCTCCCCAGGGAAAAGGAAGCCGCTTTGACCTGATGCGCTGCCCGGCACCGGGCCTAGGAGGGGGCAGCCAAGCTCCAACGGCTCTGCCGCAGGGCTGGCGGTAATCCTGCCTTGGGATGAGAGCAAAGGGGGCCTGGCCTCAGCACCCTGCAGACAAGGGGAGAGACCTGGTCTGCTTTGTGGGAGAGGGCTATCTAGCTTGAAGGCTCTGCTCACCCACCCCACCTCCTGCTTGTGGTCCGGAGGACTCCAGGAGACCTCGCTGGATGTCTACTAACATCCCCTCTGGCAGCCTCCATTCTGAGTACCGAAGGGGAAAGAGGGAAGCCTGACCTAGTTATGACACCCAGGAGATAACCAGCAGAGCAGCTGTCAGATCTTCCCTCCTTTCCCTCCCTCCCCTTGCCTTCCACATGGATCTGCCAGACAGACGAGTGGACAGAGCCAAGGCACTGACTCTCTCCTGAAAAATTCACCATTTKCTCCTGACTCTTGGGCAGGAGCTGGGACAGGCAGGGGCTAGGACGTGCAGGCCTGGACGCTAACCGTGGATCTCTACAGGCCAGTGAGAGCACAGGGAGGGAGCGAGGCTGGAGCCTCCTCCTTGAGCCATGTTAGCACAGGACCAAGAGAGAGACATGCAAGGAGAAGGCCCTAGGCAAAGCACCAGGGCTTGTCAGGCAAGTGAGCCCCAGCACTGTGGCAGTTCAGCAGAGGCTCCCTCATTCCCTGGCACAGCCCACCTCCGGAGGGAGCTGTCAAGGGGCCATGGGGGAACAGAAGGGAAAGCACCATAGGTGTTTCTCAGGCCCTGTTCAAGTCGTCTCACTGGAACGAGTGTCAGAGCATCAGCTCGCTCCCAGCCTCTGCCCTACATGCCAGGAGTCACAGGTGAGGGGAGGAAAATCAACCTGAAGGGAGGAGAGGGGCACCAATATAACAGGACTTTCAATTCAGCACAAATCAAAGCACACCAATCTCTCCCATCCCTTCCCTTCCTTCCCCGGGGAGTGCAGAACCAGCAAAGAGCAGGCAAGGTGCTGTTAGAAAAGGAAAGGGAATGCAACGCAGTCCGGGCTGGCTGCTTCACCCACACCCCATCCTCACCAGTTCACACAGACCCGACTCTCGCACACCTTCAAACCACAGCCACGCAGACCGACCGTCCCCGACACGGCTCTGCACAGAGAGAAGTGTTGGCTGCATGCAGCCCAATGCAGCCAGGAGCAGATTTCCAGGGGGAGGACGAGAGGCTGGGAGGCAGCTAGAAATATACAACCACCAGGAGAGGGGTGAAAGAAGTTCTCTCACTCTCCCGCTTGCTTCCTCTGTCTCTGCTTCAGCCTCATCTCCCAATGTTCACCCCCTTCCTCTCCAACTCCGCACCTCTAAATGGCAGAGTCGCTATCCCAGAGCCGTGCGCAGTCCAGCTGACCCTCTCGCCCAGAGAGGTCACTCTTTCTTTTCGATGTTGTTCCACATTTTGCGATCGTCCCTGCAACTACTGCAGGACGAGAGCTTATTTCTCTACTTTCCACAACCTTTTTAATTTGGGGAGGAAGGAAAGGGAAGGTTGTGCCTTAACCTTCTTCAGGTCACCAGAGCAAATCCATCAGATTGAAAAAAATTCTCATGAAAGCCTCCACCAAGAGCCGGCTAGGACATCCATCTCCCTTTACACCCTCCTGGGCCCCCACCCAACAAAATCAGCGTCCCATCCTGCATGGCAACAGTGCTGCCTCCACCAGGCCTCTATTGCCACCTCTCCTTGTAGCCAGCAGAGTTCCTACCCAAGCTGCTGTGAAAGAAGCCAGCAAGTACTCACTCAAGCAGCAAGAAAAAAATTAATAATAAAGAAAGGCAGCAATTTGCAGTAACCAGAAACACCCCAGGAAGAGGGAAGGGAGAATGGGGGCTGCACCTTGAATCCATTCTGGTAGGACACACATGATGGGACTTCCCTGACTTGGAATAAAGCATTAGGAATGACTGCCACGGCCGTGGGTCATGCAAGCTCCAGGTCTGGGGTATGAAGGAAGGACCGTCAGATCTGGGTTTCTGTGCCCACCTGGAACGGATTCAGAGTGTCGCCCCATGCATTACCATATGCCATTTCCAAAAACACCTTCTCAAAGTGAGTATCTCCAACCAAAGAAAAGGGCAAGGGGCAGTGGGGAGAGGAAACGCCAACCAACCACCAAAAGAGAAAGGAAGAAAGGCTTGTCACTTACTTTTCTTGTTTGTTTTTGACATCTTTCTTTGGTCTGTGGGGGAAGAGAGAACAAAGGCCTCGTTAGAAGGGAGCTTACCACATATGCATCCAGTATTATCCCCAGTTCCCGCCAAGTCCCGGGAAGGACATGTACAGCTGGCATTGCAGGATGCCCATGGCACAGGTTAAGTGGTCCTTCTCAAAGTGTTTGCTCTCCTGTTGCACCTTGCTGGCAGCCAGTGCAAAAAGACCCCAGGCTGCAGGCTAGCATTGTCCACCTGTGATATCTAGAGATAGAGAAGCCTCCCCAGCAAAGGACTTCTTTTCCCAGGCTCAGCCATCCCACTGCAAACCAACTGAGGAGACTGCGGAAGCCTCTGGACAACAGTCCCAACCCAATGGCAGAAAAAAAGGAAAGGCTCAGAATAAGTTTATTGCAAGAGGAACCAGTGCTGCTCCATTCTCACCTGCAGTCACATTTACTGTGCTGTAAGAAGCTCATGTGCGCTATGTGCTGACTCTGATGGGGTTTAATTCTCATGATCTGGAATGAAAGAAACAGAAAGGGTCACTGCCCATTCACTATTTATACTCACAGCTCCAAATCAGCCCGCTGCGCGGCAAAGCATTTGCACCCCAGGTGCTCCTGGGAAGAGCATGGCAGTTTGATCTGGCTCTGAGGCCCCATTCTCCCAGTCAGGGAAGGCCTTTGATCACAGGCAAGCGGCAACACTAGGCTCGTGCCAAAGCTCTGTTTGCTCATGCATGCAAGGTGCCAGCACTGGTGGACTGCCTTGGAGATAGGCAGGGGAGAGGGCGTAACACCACGGCAAGGTTCTCACTGAGCCATCCCTGGTCGATGCTAGAGAGACATAACGGAGCATCCAGCCTGCTCTCACGTAGAGGCATGCTTCAGTCTAACGCAAAGGCCCAAAGCAAAAGCTCCATATCCGACTCCTTCTCCCTAAGCCACCGCTCCTTCCCAGCTGACATCTCACTTTCTCAGTGACACAACACACAAAATAAACCTGGTGATCTGTGCTTAAAACAGTCCTGCAGAGCCAGACATTGCCCATCCACCAGCCCCATGCGCCTCCAGGGAAGTTATACTGGAAGCTATGCATGTATTGTCAGTCTCTCAACACAGAACCTGGCTGGACCACTAGCTCTAACATTTGCACCCGAGATCTGCTCAAGTGCCTCTGACCCTTTATGGGCATGTGGGCATACCAGTCAAAAACTGTACTTCAGCAAGGAATGGTAGGAAGAAAACCATCCCTAGCTACAGCACGCTAGTAGACTCTGGCCCAGGCTGGAGCCTGCAAGTGGGAAAGCAGTATGTGGAACCATGGAAGGGCACAGACAGGTTCTCCGCCAGAGTTCAAACACAGCTCAAATGACAAGTAAAAAGAGCTTGCTGGTAATCACATAGTCCTGCATGTCTCTCATCCATATCAAGAAGTGACGGCAATATTTACAGTAGCCATTCAAGAGGCTGAGGGACAAAAGTAGGTGAGGGAGCCATGGGATAAGGGTAATGGGCACCAGCACCATTGTGGACACAAGCTGGGATCCAGGCTGGCAGACAAGGGCAGTGACAAAGCTCTCTAAAGCAGAGTTTGCATCTTCCCCATGTGTCTAGCCTTTGCTATCATGGCCATCTCTGTCTCTTCCAAGGAATGAATTCAGCAGCCTCCAAACAAAGGAGGAGGACGCCCAGAGGCAGAAAGGCTTTTCCACTTGACACTGAAGCAGTGTGTTTCTTAGAGCCCCTTTCCACCCCTGCTGTGCCAATGTAGCTAATGACCCAAATCCCCTGCTCTGTTGGTAAAGGCTGACCTCACATGCCCTCTGGGAGAGAGTACTGACAGGCCTTCCCCTTTTGCACTACTCAGCTGCCTTCAGAGCAAAAGCTGTGTGGACCAAACACAGAGTTAAGGCGGAGCAAGAGCCCATGGAGTATCTTCTTTGGGGCCTCAGAGCTAACAGCATCAGAAATGCTCCTTTGCATTCTCTAAGCATGAAGTGTTCCCTTGCAGAAATGATCCTTTGCATGCTCCTAGCTACTGTGTTCGGGCACTTGCAAGGTCAGAGACAAAAAACAGATTCTCCTCTTAGCCTTGTATAGAGATGGGCAACTCATCTTTTAACCCTGCATGGTGTAATGCTGGGCACAAGGGTCAGGAGAGAGGTGAGCCCCCCTGATTCAACAATCTCCAGTTCCATGAGGTAGGCTGCCCTTCCTCTGAATTAGCTGGGAGCTGGGACTTGGAGTGGCTGTGATGGTTGACTTGCTTCCTCCACCCAAGCATGCCAGCTTGCAAGCTGGGCCCTCACCTCCATCGTGACGTTGTACACATCCACAGGGACACATTCTAGGCCCTCATCGCCGCAGCAACCCGCACATCTCATCAGAGGCACACAGGATGGCTTGAATATGTACTCCACCTCATCAGGGTACTCCTGGAAAATGTCCACCAGGGTCTCAATTGTCCTGCAGAAGCTGCGCTCGTAGACTTCCAGGAATTTGATAACTAAAAGGAGGAATGGAGGGAATAAGTTAACGCAAACTTAGCTCAGGAACGTCTAGTGCTTCGTCCCTTAAAACGAGCCAGACAGTTGCAACACAACTACCCTATGCTCTTCACTAACAGTCTTGCAGGCCTAAGTCCTTTGTCTCTGCCCTACACACACACACACACAAATCAAGTGGGGAAGAGAAAGAGACAATCTCTTCCTATAACTGCCTCAGGGCAGAGCCAAGACAGTCAAGAGAGCCTCGTTATTTGCCTCCCTGGCACCATGATGCATCCCACAGGTGCCTCCTCCCCAAACCCCTTCCCTGCTATCCCCCATACTCTCGGATATGCTGCCAATAAGCATATTAGCTCAGCCAAAAAGCACCTGAGGCTGCTGCAGATGATCTACAGTCTGGATTAAGGCCCTTCACCGGTTTGCCTTTTAACCCCTTTCAAAACAGCCGGTGGATGCCCCAGTGGGTTTTAGAAGGCAAGGGGATAAGCCAGCAGCATCCTTTCTACAAACCTCGGCACAGAGACACTTCCGAGAACAAGCAGAGAGTTCTGAACCATGCACCCACATATCTTCACTCTTCCCGTCAGCTACCTCTTTTTGCCCACGCAGAACATCCACCTCAATGGGCCACCTCAGAACCACGACAGCACCTGCTACAAGTCACAGCCTCCGTGTCTCCATACTGACCGCTTTCCCAGACCAAGGAATCAAGCCACCCACTGAAAGATTCAAAGCAAGCCCACAGCACCCCCAGGATTAACTAGACCACATACTTGGCTTCTGAACCACAATGAGGTAGTGTGGGAGGGGGAACAGGGTGGATCTGCCATTATCCCCTGCCTTCCCTCTGAATGAAGCAAACACTAACTGCTTGCGATCTGAACTGATTTCACAAGCGTTTCTCAATGTTTCCCAGTCTCTTGCCAAAGCTTCGTTTTGCTGCTTGGTCAAGGGTTGGAGAGATTTAAAGAGATGAGAGATAGGATAGAAAAGTACACACACACAAAATCCAGCTGCCAGTACAGTTCTGCAGTGAGTACCTGGAGCCCTCCAGGCCTCCTAGCTCCACCAGCACGCAGGCAAAAGAGGATGTCTCAAATGGAGCACAGGATAAGAGTACGCACAAAGAGATAGTACCTGCCCCATGCTGTTATGCACTATAATGATCCACCTGTACAGTATGCAGAGTCCTACAGCACCAAGGTTGATAACTCTGCGTGATAAGCACAAACTGCTTGCATCATGGAAAAAAATG
This sequence comes from Oceanodroma leucorhoa, assembly GCA_030449065.1. Taxonomy (NCBI): domain Eukaryota; kingdom Metazoa; phylum Chordata; class Aves; order Procellariiformes; genus Oceanodroma; species Oceanodroma leucorhoa. The sequence goes on along the minus strand of JASVER010000006.1, from coordinate 9,706,555 downwards.
GTCTCCAGTAAGCGTTTCTAAAGTGCCCTGAACTTGTGACAAACTGGCATAAAGGTTACTTTGCCACAAAAATGCAAAAGCTGCAGGGCTTGAAGCTCACAGCCCGCAGTTAATTGTTGAAAGTTAATTCTAGGTCATACAGAGCTGACAGTGCCACAGTGCTGAGAGCGGGTACAAGAGGGGAGGAGCTTCCATCCAGGGAGTTTGAAGTGTCAGAGAGCGTGAGCAGCTATTAAAAGAGAAAGTGGCTTGTGAAAGGGAAATGTAGCCTGGCAGGCATGGACTGCTTGTTGGTATTCCTCATCTAGAAGACAGCATGTTTCTGTTCCTTGTCCCTTCCCTTCCTCTTTCCTCCTCCCCTAACTGCAGTATGCCTCCTGTCTGTTCTCCTACCTTGTCTGCAGCTACCTCCTTCTTCCCGTTCCCCTTCAGAGTGACCTTAGCCACTGCCTATGTTCCAACAAGTTGAACAATTTAATATGTGGGAAATTCTGCAGGCACAATGACAGCTACTGAACTGCACTGTTGATTATTCACGCTGTGCCAGCAGAAAGAACCTGGAAACTCTGGCAGTAAAAGCACAGTTCTGGATAAAAATGCTCAGACCTACGTCGAGAGGAGGGAGGGAAGAAAAGAGGGAGGGAAAGTGGCAGTTACCTGTGCAGATCAAATGCTGCTCACGGCAGTAGTCTGGGACATGAAGAGGCAGAAACCGAAATAGAGTAGAAAACTGAAGTGAAACTGATTCACATCTGCCATGCTTCCTAAACGTTCGCACTGCGCAAGCAGCTGGATTACACCACAGAATCCGGCCTACAGATTGGCCACAGAACAGCACGTTCAACTTCTTTTGCAGAGCCTTTACTTTCATGGCTGCACCCTGATGACTATACTTGAGATCTGGGAGATCTGACAGGACCAAATCATTCCCATAAAGAATCTGGGAGTTTTTGCCTTTTCTTTAACATATGATGATTTTGCAAAGTCTGAATCAGCCTCTGAAAAGGACATGGGGAATCTTTCTCCAGCTGCCAGTCAGAACATCCTGTCACGAAAGGCGCGTTGCCTTGATTTTGCTGGACACCGAGCATTCACACAGAGACTGTGCAATGCTCCATAGTTCATGTGCACAGTTGGCACCCAAACTCCAGTTTGTACTGAGGTACAGTCATCCTCACAGCAAAGCCCTGCCCCTGCTATGGTACCTACACTTATTCCTATGTACCAGGAGTCATATTCCACGCTTTGCCAGGCTAATTCAGTCTGTGCTTCCTTTCCATTGGTTGTGTCAGGACGGAAGAAGGTCTGTCTTTCATGGGGAAACACAGGAAGGTCACTGAAGGACTAACRCCACTTGGCCTGCTCCCTTCCTGCAATTTGGGCTTCAGCCCACGTTAAAAGTTAATCCCGCATTTAACCCACACCCCTACCCTGCAAAACACCTCCAGATTTGAGTCAGAGGTTCTTCTTTGTGAATGGAGGGGGAAGTAAGGTTAAAACCCAGTCGAGGCCCACATTAACTCTTCAGGGCAGACATAGCCACAGCAGGCAGGATTAAGTCCAAATTTGGAGCAGTCAAGTGGGAACATGCTAGACTAGAAAAGGAGTAAGTCTATGATCATTTTGCCTCCCCCCGTCAATGGCTTAGCAGCAATACAGACACACTGTTCTTTTAAAAATAAAAGTGCAGCCACAAGTACTGGTGGTTTCCTTTATTTATACCAGAAAATCTTTTCTCGTGGAACAAACAAAGAGTGTTTGTCTGACTCCTCTACAACTTCCCGTGCCACAAAACATGTGGAAGGCTCTCTTGAGCACAAAAGGGTAGGCACTGAAGCTAAAATTATAGTCTCCAACCAGAGTAAGTCCATCCCAAATAAAAACCTGTCACAGCTCGACATCTCAGAGCAAGCACAAAATGGCCAAAGACACAAAATCACCTTTCACCCCAACCCCAAAGACCCCAAGAGCTTCAGTGGGAGGAACTGCAGGACTGTCCTTGCGGAACAGGGGCACATCATCGCCTCCTCTTCAGAGAGGAGAAACTGAGGGACTGAGAGGGACCTCCAAGGTCATACACCAGGACAGAAGTAGAGCCAGGAAGGTAATGCCAAGAGTCCTGATTTCTAGCTCACAGATATATCTGCATCGCAGAACCAGAAATAGCACCAAAGTCTCACCACTCACATTGCCAGACCAACTTCTCCCACAATCCTATCAGCCTTCTTGTGACAGGGAATTAAATTCTGTTTGATTCTTCCGCTCCCCAGGAAGGTAGTGGGACACAACAAATGGCACAGATTAGGACACTAGCTCTTTTCAACCAACAGCAGAGGACTGGTTAACAAAATAAGCCTCACAGCAGACTCCATCTTGATCCCTCTGGAGTCACTGAACCTTCTTCTGTTGACTTCAGCAAGAGCAAGGGTCAAGCGCAACAGGCAGCAGCCCGCCAGCAAATCAAAAATTTTGCCCATGCAAAATGGACACCTATCCCAAAGACAGCCTGCTACAAAGCTCTGGCAACGCACATGCAGCCTGTCACACCAATAAAGTTACAGAAATTGAAATAGAGTGATACAAAAAAAGAGCCAACCTGGACCCACACTGCTAGAGCCCTCTGCTGACCTCCAGCTGGAATAACGCTGGAGGTCACAACCCACGGGGACCCTGCAAGACCTTCATCAGACCCTGCCATGCAGCGAGTGGTCTGCTCTGCTATGAAGGTATGGGGAAAACACCGTCAGGATGGTCTTAAAGCAGCTGATGATCACCTCAGCTCCAAAGTCCACAGCCCTTTTACCCCACTTCTGAACTGAGGACTGCAGGCAGAAAGCCAACCTGCTGCAACGCACAGGGCTCCACCAGACAGGGCACTTGCAGGAGGCATTTGTGACTAACCTGGGGGCTGACTGCTCTTCTGGTCTACATTTACTCACACAAACCAACAAGGCAGAGGACACTGCCACAGCCTGGCCTTTGGGCAGCCGGAGAGACACAAAATCACAACGGCTGCAGAGGCACCACCACGTTTCCTCACCAAGCAATAGTCCTGTCCGTACTGGACCGCCAGCAACAAATTAAGCAGAATCTACCAGATCACACTGCCGTCCCCTGAACCCTCTTAAGCCTGCTAGCTCAAACCAGAGTAAAAGGGTGTATTTTTTGAGCCTGGCTCTGTACAGAGCTTAGAAATATCCTGACTGGGGGGGTACCCGCGACTGTCAGGAGGCATGACTCTTGGAAAATCATCCTGGGCTGTCCTTTTTTCTTTCTCTTCCCCCCGGAGACCTGCCGCCTGGCCGTCCGGGGAGAGTCGGGGCACTGCTTCAGCCTTTGTTCGGGGATCAGCCCTGGCCACCCAGCCGGGCACCGCCAGCGCCACCGGGGAAGATGACAAATCCCTTCCTACAGCACTGTGGCGAATCCCTAGCAAACTGTTCGCCGCTACTCAGCTCTTTGTGTGTGCGTGCGCGTGTGTATATATATATATATATATATATATAAATGAGCGTGTGTATGTGCATGAGCGCACGCACGCAGTTTTCCTCAGAGTTGTGGGAAGCCAGCGGCGGGCTGGGCCGACCCTGGCTGCCCGCCCCGACCCCGCGGCCACCACGGCCCCACGGTCCGGCCTCACGGCCACCACGGCCCGGCCCCACGGCCGCCCCAGGCCCGCAGGGGGAGGGCGCGGGGGGCGGCGCCGCCGCCGCCGCGAAGGGGTTAATGGCGGCGGCGGCGCCTCCCGCCGGCAGCCCCCCGCTCCCGCCGCCGCCGCTCCCCGGGAGGTGGCGGTGTTGGCCGCCGGCAGCTCCCGGGGCTCGGGCCTCCTTTCCCCGAGCCCCCGGCCGCCCCCACCCGCCGGGAAGCCGCCCAGCGCTTACCTTCATTGGGTTTCCGCTCCCCATCCCCCAGGGCAGGAGCAGCCTTCGACAACTGCAAAGATAACAGAAAATCAGTCACAACACGGAGCCGTTACGCGGTCCCGGGGTGCGGGAGGGCTCCCGGGCCCGCCGCCGCCCCGCCGGACAGGAGGCGGAGGGAGGCCCCGGCGGGAGGGGGCGCCCCCGAGGTGGAGCCGTTGCCCTCCAGCCGGCCTGGCGGACACAGAGGGACCTTTTGTTCCCCCCGTCCCCCGGGGAGCCAAGAGGGACGCGGGCRGGACGGCCCCGGGCCGAGGGAAGGGGCAGGCGGCAGGGAAGCGGCCGGGGCTCCAGCATGGCAGCCCCAAAAGAGGTCCCAAAGGGAGAAACGCATCCCTCGGGAGGCGCTTTCAGCGGTTACAGTCAAAAACCAGAGAGCAAATCTGCCCCGGGGGAGAAGAATAACAGGGGTGACCTTCTACCGCTGACACAACCGGCAGACCTGGGCACCGCTCTTCTCCCCTGGGCCTCCATTTCCCCCCCATAAAGGTGAATCCGGCCCAAGGAGGGGAGCAGGGAGGGCAGAGGAGGGAGAAGGGCGGCCAGGCGTGAAAGGGCATTGCTCTCCTCTCAATGTCAGAGATGTCTGTCGGTGGCCACCGAGGTGTCGGTATCTGGCCGGGTGTCAGGGCTATTAACTGTGACAGCACCACTTTGCCGATGAATGCCGCCAAACCGCCTGCGCTTCCCTCCTCTCCTCTGGCAGGGAGGGCACCGGGCACCCTCAACTCACGGGCCCGGTCCCCAGCCCCTGCGTGGCCCAGCAGCAGCACGGTTCCCGACCCTGCGTTCCCCGCAGCCTCCCCAGGACAAAAACCAAACAGGCCCCAAGCTCTGCATTCACTCCTGCTGTCCTGTTGGGACCAGGGGCATTTCCACACTGCTGACGCAGGCAGGAGTGCCGACAGGTAACCCACCCCCAGACCGGGATGGAGAAGCGTTACACTGCTTTACTAAGGAAGTCCTTTTAATCCCAGGTGAAACAAAAACTCCACTCTTCCTGCTCTGCGTGAGGGTTTTAGCTCTGACGTAACTTTCCAGCCAAGTCAGGTTTCCCCCTGCTGTTCTGTTCTGAACCAAAAMCGAAAAATGCCCAGCTTTCTTCACTTCTGCAAGGTATGTGACGCCATCCGCCACAGAACCTGCTGCCTTTCAGCAGAGGCCCATAAAGAGCGTGGCAATACATACACACAAAATACTGTTTCATCAGCAATATGCTGCATTTAGGCTTAGAAAAAGGCCCTCTGATCTCATAGCCAGAGACAGGACTGAATTGAGCAGGCAAAGTCCACCTCAAGCTCACAACAGGAATCTGCCACCTATGGTCTTCTAGGCAGCCTTGTGCCCAGGACAGCACCACTGTCCCAGCAGCTCAAAGTGTCAGCTTTTAAAACGAGGGGGCAAGAGAGCCGGCAAAGCTCTAGAAGCCCCCCTCCCAGCCATTCCTTTGTGTCTGGGCACGGTTCCCTTTGTCTAAGGTCCCCCTGACYGAACTCCTTGCTTCTCATTTCAACCAAAGTCTTTCTGTACCCGGGCATAACTCACCAGCCCAGACCTGAGCTACCCCATGTGTSGATCTGTTTCTTCTCTGGGGAAGAGAAGGCTGTGTTGCCAACCTCAGCACWGTGACAACAGTTTAAAAAGCAGGTTCCTAGAAATAGTTTCATTCCTGAAGTGTGAAGGTCACTGCAACAGCACAAACAAAATGGAGGCAGCAGAGGTTGCAGCAGCCTTCCAAAGCCACTCAGTGCCTGACAATCTATGGGTCAAAAGAAAACCACATCAAGGGCAGAAAAGCCTCAATCTGTGTCGTAGCACAGGAAGAGGATCACGAGCCAACTCAGTTTATCCAAGTCACAATGCCCCCAAGACCTTTCGCAGAGGGATTTTTGGTTCACACACAGAATGACTGTGACGGACTGAGCAAAATTAGCTCGGAGACACCTTGAGGGTCATTATGCCCATTCTCTATGTGAGGCTGCCCAGCCGGCTGCCAAGCCCACCGCCTCCTCACATGCAAGCACACGTGGTGCACAGGTGATGGGAAGCAGAAGCAAGCCACACACTTTCACTGCTCACCTGCGCCTGGCCAGCACCTCACCCTGCCCCTGATGTACTGGAGCAGGAGCCAGAACACTCTCCCAGCACTCACCTAGACCTGGGGTGCAATCCCACCCAGAGGACAGGAAACAAGATCGGTACGAAGCCTGCAGAGAGCTTCTGAGCACTCCCAGAGGAGCTCTCTGCAGAAACCTGAAAGGTTTCTCAGAACTTACAGTAACATGCTCTCTGCTCACTATACCAAGGAACTTTTCTGCCTTTTCGGCAGTGCCTTTCACCTGTGGCTAGTGCCCTCAAAGCCCGTTCACTAGAACAGCAGGTGAGGCAGGGACTTTTGCCTCACTGTAAACCAGGCTGCTACATATCAGACAGGGCAATGGGGAACCAAAAGCCTCCCAAGGGACAAGCAGGCCCAGCGTGCCCTTCGGTGGGAGCCTGAAGGTCACACTCTGCTCTGCTGGCTTTTGGCATTACCCAACAGCTCTGTAACACAATTTCCTTCCAATAGATTTTCAGCATCTCACAGAGGTGGGGAAGCAACCCCTGGGCTCAAGAGCAGCATAAATGACCCTGGGGAATGGGGCTGACCAAGGGGAAGTTCCTTTCTGTGCCCTTTGCAGGTCACAGCAAATGCACATCCCGCAGTGGAGTAACACCCTCCCTAATAAATAAACACGCCTCACACCATCCGTGTGTCTGCACCTTCCCTGTCCCCCTTCTCCCCCAGTCCCTGTCCAAAGCAAGTTATTCTCTGAAGGGAGAGAAAAGGTTAATCAAGTCATTCCTCTCCAACCATCACCCCCCTCACCACCACCACCAGTACTCTTTCTCTCCCTTCCCCTCCCCCTAATCTGTGCAGCCTCATTAAAAGAGCTTTGTAACTGTTTAGGACTGGAACAAACAATCCATCCACTTTGAGAGGGACTCTGGGACAGGAGTTAAGGCACTTTTCGTCTTAGGCGCTAGAAATTCTTCTCAGCGGTTTCTACTTAAGGTAGGAGGGGGGACAGGACTCACTGCACTCCTCCATTGTACATGCAGACAGAGGTCAGTAATCCCGCAAGCTGCAAGCACAGCCAAGGCACTTCTGACACAGAGCAGGACGGACAGGAGAGCGGATTTCAGGTTGCTCAGGAATCAGCGAGCCCCCGAGATGTCAGCACGGGTTTCCCTGTCCCCTGCTCCCAAAGGAGCGTGCCTCCTCCCAGCCTGTTCTTGGAGCACGGGCCCGGCGCGGCTCTGGGGAAGGTGACCCGCTGTGTCCCGGCTGCCTAGGGGCTGGGGAAGCAGGCTCTGGTGGCTCCCCATCGTGGCCTGGCGCAGAGGCACACCAAAGGCAGGGAGCCTGGTGAGTATGCGATCATTAGCAGTCTAGTCACAGGCTCGCTCTCCCTACCTCAGTGTCTGATCGTTGTCTGTTCCCTATGGCAATACAGCTGGTGCATCTAGGTCCCTCCGCAGTTCAGGGCAGGAAGGGAAGAGTTCCCAGACCCTCATCAAGGGTGACGTGCGACCAAGACCCTCAGACAAAGGAAGATGGGGAATGACCTGCCATCCCCTGTTCTCTAGGAAAGGGGGGACTGGAAGGGGACAACACCACAACCTCTCTGACCCTGTGGGGCGTGATGACTGTGCACCGCAGCTCAGCACAGGCAAACAGCTAGGAAGGTGGCACTGCAAAACCACCTTTTCCTCCCTCTCCTGCACAGAAAGGCTATTGCCGCCAGCAGAAGCAGACACCTGTGGCATCAGAGCTGCCCAGCCCCGACCGTGACACGATTTCCCACCGTTCCGGCCTCACTGCAGGAGTGACCATAACAACTCCTTCAGTAAGGAGGCATCCCCCTACCACCTTCACCAGAGGAGCACCGTGATTCCTGCATTCCTCCTCCTTTGCCTTCAGGAAAGCTGCCTGACACACGCTGGACCCCGCTTTCCCAACTCAGCCTCTGCCAGGGTTTTTATTTAATGCTTTCCAACACGCCTGGCTAGCTAGATAGGTTTTATTCAGCAYGACAGCCAGATTAACAGTACAGATAAATATTATCATCAAAGCACAAAACCCTAGTCCCGGCGTGAAGAGTCATGCCTTCTGCCATGCCCAGAGTCATCGTCAAGCTGCCTACGTGAGATCTGCTGGTATTTCTAACGTTCCCATCACCGTGGTGCCCGGGCGACCAACGGACAAATAAGGACAGAACCGAAGGGCAGACCTCACTGTCGATCTGCCTGAGCACTTATATGGCCCGCATCACCCAGCTATCTGAACATCTCGCAATCTCTCATGGATCTATCCCCGCAACATTACCCCCCAACCCCACTGACACCCCCATAATTCTTCCCTACTTTTTTTCCCACCGTCATCCTCTTTCTTTTCTCATCGGCACCATCCTCCTGCCTAGGAGAAAATGCAGCACGAGGCTTTTACGCGACTCCTAAGGACAGACAGACCTGGACTCTACCTGATCCGCCGTTTCCTCCTCTGGGGAAGAGGAAGGGGAGGGGAGAAGGAGCAAGGGGAGGGTTAAAGGGTATTATCACTAGACACCAATACAGAGCTGTCTAACCTATAGCCGGGGAACAGAGGCTACTGTGTAAGTTTACTGAGGAGCTGGAGGCAAAGAAACCCCCGTTTTACATGACGGTGGAAAAACTCTTGGAGAGTGGAAAGAATTGTCCCACAAGCCAAATCTGGCAGGCAGGCGGCACGGAGCTGCTCTGTGCCACACTCGAGTGAGAGCTGCGCCTCAGTTCCCATCGAGCACAGCCTAATGTGCGGCTGTCACTGGAGAAAGTAGAGATATAACAGGCTAGAAACAAAGCGCACAGTGCCTGCATGACTTCAGTTACAGCTGAAATGGCTCCTAATTGGGGAGTTACCTTCCAGCATCAGTGCTGAACAAACAATGTGAATAACTGATGAGTTTGCAAGCAACGTCTATTTTCACGACTATGGGAGATGATCTGGCCCGCGTTCTCTCCAAGTGCTGAGGAGAAACGGCAGGAGAGAACTAACCTGTTATAGCCTTTAAAACGTAATCCATGCCCGCCTAGAGAACAGCCACTTTCACGTGGGCACTCTCGCTAAACCCCTTAATATCTCTTGGCAACACAGCCCTCTTGACTCCTTAGAAAACAGATTTACAGGACAGGTTTGCACAGAAAGCTGCCTTTTTTATTAAAAAAAAAAAAAAAAAGGAGAAAGAAAAGAAGGAAGAGTTGGTTTCTAATTCCTCAGGAATGACAATGAGGCAAAAGTAAAAGTGACTGAGGAGGAAGAGGAGAGAAAAATGCGCGGTTTTGTAATCTCGGTGCAGGAGGTAGGTATTTTGAAAAAAAAAAAAATCAATCTGGAAGAAATTCAGGATCCATTTTGTCCTCTTTGATCTCTATTTGTTTTTCCAGCTAGGTATTTTGAACTCCACTCGGCGGCACGAACCCGAGCTGGGACCCAAGGCAAATACCGCCGAAACACCCTTTTGCAATGTCAGGAGACCCGGGGACGGGAGGCGAGGCTGATGCAAGAAGCCAGCGCGCTGCCTCCCTGCCCCGCGCCCCGCCGGCCGCAGTGCCCCGGCCACGGCACCGGCCCCGCCGGGACCCCACGGCCCCGCCGCCCCGGGAGCCCCACGCCGGGGGCGTGCAATGCGCGCACATGTGCGCGGGCACTCCGCACGGCGCTGCCGGCTGCTCCGGGGGCCTGCGAAGCGCCGGGCAGCGCTTCCCCCCCCCCCCCGCAGCACCGCACGCACGCACACACACGTGTGTGCGCTGCAGGCACCCACCCGGAGCCGGTGCCAGCAGCGCGGCGGCACCGCACCGAGCAGGTGGGAGGCAAGGGGGAGGGCGAGGAAAAAGAAAAAGGGGGGTGGAAGGTCTTTTCCGCCGTCCCCCCGCCCCGTACGCGGGGCACAAAGCCCCCGTCCCGCCACTGTCCCCGACCCGCCGCTTACCTCCGCGCTCTGCAGATAGAGCAGCGCCGCCAGCCCCCAGTGGATCCAAGTCAGCAGAAAGTTCATGGTTGCCGGCGC
>JASVER010000006.1:9660778-9696447 GCA_030449065.1 Oceanodroma leucorhoa | reverse complement strand
GTGCCCGCCGCCGCCGCCGCCTCCTGGGGTGCCGCCAGCCGGGCGCTGCAAGGGGCTCCGGGGGAAGCGGGGTTCCTCTTCGGGGTCTCCGGTTTCACCCCTCCATAAGCCCGGCTCTCCGCCGGCCCCCGCTGCTGCTTTCGGTGGGCGCTCCGCCGGGCCGAGCGCAGGCTCCGCGGCCGCCCCGCCGCCGCCCGGCCCCCGCCGCCGGGCAGTCCGAGCTCCACAGCGGCGACCGTCCGCGGCCGCTCTCCCCGCGCCGGGGCAGGCAGGCACCCGCGCCGCGCTCGCTCGGTTTCGCGCACTCACGCCAAAGTTTGCGCGGAAAGTTTCAATGCATCTCTTTTCCTGCGCCCCCTCTTCGCGGCGGCTGCCTCCGGCGGCTCCCCGAGCCGGGGTCGCCTCCCGGGGGGAAGGGGCTGATCCCGCCGCCGCTCGGCCCGACCCCTCTCCGCAAGTCGGGGTGGTGGTGGCGGAGGGGACGAACAGAGCGCTTTCCTCCTGCCCTCTCTGTCTCTCTCTCCCTCTCTCTGTCCACCGCTTTAAAAAAAAAAAATCAGAATACTGATTAAAAAGAAAAAATCCAAACTGGCTAGAGAGGGAGGGAACTGGGGCGGGGGGAGGCTCTGCAGGAAAGGGAGGAAAAAAAAATCCCAGCGGATCAAAGTATATGTGGGGAAAAAATAAATTAAACGAGAGGATAAAGCAAGGCGGCAAGCCAACAGCAGGTCCCGGTGCCCGGGGAGGGCTGCTCCCGCGGCGCGCTGTCCCCCGCCGGCGCGGCGTGCGCTCCTCGCCCCCGGCGCGGCGGCGGCCGCACTCCGCGCACTCCAGCGGCGGCTCCGCGCAGCGCCCGCTCCCCGCGCAGCGCCCGCCTCACCGCCCGCTCGCCGGCGCTCTGCAACTGCTCGGCGCGGCCGCGGGGAGAGACGCTCCGGCGAAGTCCCACCCTCCCCGGCGATTCCCCTCCCTCCTCCCCTCCCATCCCTTTCCGCGCTGGGCGAAAAGGCCACGGAGGTAAAGGGGTACGCGCCCCCTCCGCCGCCCTCCCCGCCCGCCCCACTCGGGACCGCGGCCCCCCGCGACTCCCACGTTACACCCCCAACCTCCCCGCCCTGCCTTCCCCCCGGCCGCCCCACGGGCCGCGCTTCCTCCACCCTTTCTGCCCTGCCGATGGGTGCACGTTCGGGTCAAAATTCACCTTGTCCGTGGGAATTGCTCCAAAGTCCAGCAGAGCCATTTAGGGGGGAGGGGGCAGCAGGGGACAAATTGTGATCACAGTCATCATCCGTCCCCCCCCAAGGCCTTCACTTTCAGATACAGTGATTTCTGAGCACCTATGTGCTAAGGCGGGGGGGGCCATTCTCAGTTGGGTTTTATTTCTCTTACGCAGTGCCAACCCCCCTTGGCTCAGGGGGCCTGCGTGCACTGGCCGAGCCGTGCCCTGGTGTGCAGAAGGTTGTCGTACCGAAGGGGTGAAGATTTTGCCAGACAAACCCCACCCTGCTTTCTGTGAAGGTATTTGAAGGGCAAAAAGGCAGCTTTATCTCACTGGGGTTACGGCAGGCATTCCCCAACTGAGCTCCTTCGCTTGTGTCACACACAAAATTCCCTCGTGCGGGATATATAGTAACAATATGCGTATGTCAACATATATAAATCTCTCTCCTGCCACCGTCCTCCCAAGGACCTTAGGTGACAAACGGAGTGGAAGTCCAGACTGGCAGATTCCTGGGGCTAACCAKGGGCTGGAGCAAGGGGAAGGGGAAAAAGACACCGAAGAAAGAAAAGGCCATATTATCATTAGAAAGCAGGTATTCCAGTGCTGTGCCACAGACTCCTACTGATATAGGCAAAGCATTGGCTCTATAGAGGCACCTGCTGGCTGAGAGAAACACACGAAACAAAACAAAAMAAAAAAAAATCTTTGCTTTCAGTAGATCTTAGACCTGTTCTTCCCTTTGTTTATTTTTTAAAGATTTTGTGTCACCCCTTGGTGCAGTATGTCGGGATGTCGCCAGGGTCCCACTGATCCCGAGGAAGGCTGGGAGATGAGTGACAGGTCTGTCTGAGCAAGGGGAGACTCCAGCTCCTGTCCGGCCCCTCCGCTGCCCCGGCTGCAGGGTCGCACCCCGCACCCCTGGTGCACACGGCCCTCCTTCTGGGTGAGGGGAGAAATCCAGCCTAGTTGAAAGCCTGGAGGAGAATATAATCCCTTTCCCCTCAGGGATCCCGTTTCTACAGAGGAGTGGTGGGTGTTGTTCAAACATTGCAAAAGAATGCCTTTTTCTTTGCGCTCTCCGTTTTTTTTTTTTTAACTAATTGTTGCAGAGGGTTTCTGAAGAAACAAATATCCATCCAAAATAACCGGAGTTTCCCGTATTCAGAATGCAATTGCCAAAAATGTCCTCCAAGAGACAGGGAGACTTCAAGTTCCCCCTGGAAAAAAGGGGATATTTCACTAACTGAAGGTAAAGCCAAATTAAAGTTCCTGGAGGCAGGAACCGCTTCTGACTGCCACAGTTCACTGTGAGCAGCTCCCTCCTCATGCCAGGCCTCTACATTTCAGGTCAGCAGCGAGCAGATAGCTCACTCGGTACTTTTTTCTGTTTATTTGATAGAAGGTTCTAGGTGCCTTTTCCCTTCCCGCTAGGTGACCGTTTCATGAATGAAGGTAGCTCTACTGCAATTTTAACACTCCTCTAGATAGACAAAATCTCTCCGGCTGCTGCACTGCTGAAAGTCCCACACAGAAATCGCACAGAAAAGATTAAATCCACAAGTGGCAAGGGGGAGCCTTATCCCCTTAAAGCTACAATGTACTGTAAATAATGTACAGAACCCAGTTTCTAAAATTACCACTCCAAGATTGCTCATCTCATCTTACGTTTCATCTGGATCCTGTGATCTTCCCACCTGCCAACATCCTGTTACCAGGAGAGCGGTGTATGTGAAGTTTGTGCAAATGGTCATGTACTTGCCTGAATTCTGGCCCCAGCAAGGACATTCGTGTGCCTTCCATGTTAACGTTACACCGTAATAAATCCTGGTATTGCTATAGAATCCGCAGTGTTCGTGCTAAGGACCGCTCACCAAAAAAGCAAATCAATGCGTGTCCAGGCTACGCTTCTTTATTAGCCTTGTTATCTTTCCCATGCCAAAGGCTTCTGAGACAGAAAGAAAGACGGCATCAACAGGCAGGATTTTAAATATGGAATACCTAAAAGCACGAGCTCCATGTTTAGGCACTTAAGGGAAGACGCRTGATTTGCAAAGAGGCTGAGTGATGACTTATTTGGAGCTGTGAGACGCTGAGAACTTTTAAGAACCTGACCATAATTTAGGACTTCATCTTGCAGATTGAATTCAGTGGAAGCTTTGGCATTAACTTCAAAGGGCACAAGATCAAGCCCTTATTTAGGGTCTCAAAATACAAAATTAGGAGCCTAAATTTAGGCATCCATTTTTTAATACCTTGACCCATGTTAGTAATACCCTTCATCTAATCCCTCTATTTGACCTGAAAAGAGAGGAATGTCAGTAACTCTTTAGCATCTCACCTAAAAGAACCTGTGGCTGACAAGCGGGAAATGCAAGAAACGCATTCCCCACACTTCGTTTATTTTTTATCCCCTCTCTCAGATCCCCAAAATAACAGCTGGAGCAGTGTTAGTGGAGGAGCTCAGGCCCACTTTGAAATTGGAACAGGAAATGTGAGAAATGTGGACGTTAAAAACCAAATGAAACAAAACAATATTTTCTTAGAATTCCATCTTGTGGGCAAGTCTGAGGGGAATCTGGATTTGGATAATCTAAATTAGGAGAGAAGTCAGGGAAACAAAGAGTAATTTTAAACATTTTAGTGCCAGAGCTATTTCTTAACACACAGCTCACTCTCTGATTTCAAATATAGTCCCTCAGCGCTGGGCCTGGAGAACAGCACGAGGAAAATCGACATCTTGATCCGGCCTTCTAGCAGATATGGAAAAAAGGCCAGAATGGAGTGAGTTGTTGAGAGAAGCAGACAGGTGAACGGCTCCTAAACGTCCTGAGGTATTTCGRGTGGTTCCTTCCCTGTAAGAAATCACAGGGACACAAGATGCAATGACCAAGCTATGGCCGAGTCAGCTACAGTATGGTCGCGAGGCAGCGAATCAATTAACTGCATGATCCTTATTATTGGGATTATTTCTGTGTCGGTTGCACTAACATGGAAGGGAGCAGCTGTAGGTATAACAAAAGGTTGCTCCTCTGAGATGCTTTGCCAACGCTCCCTCTGCTGTGGTATAAATAGAATACATGCAGCGGGCACGGGCAGTGCTAGGCTTGTATTTGCAAGCATTAGAGATGCCCATGCACCACCCACTGGCAGTTTCACTTGCCTCTGTCATTCAGGAGTTTGTCCAAAGATCTGCAGCTCCTGGAAAGAGAGAAAAATGCTCACAAACGTGCAGCACCATCACTCACTCTGTCCTCCTGAGTTGATTTTGTACCTTGGGTGCTTCTCCTGTAGTCAACAATTACAGCAGGTTATGAAGAGTTGTTCCTCTTTCCTTCTCTCCATCTGTATTTTCCTGTCTCTCACTGGATCTTCATATGATCCTTCTGCAGCAGGCAGCAGAGGCAGTGACAAGTGAGTGGAGGTAACAGGACAGGTCCCCAGTGATCAGCAAGATCGTTTTGATATCTACGGAGAGATCAAGAGACTTAGACAGCTTTTTTCATGCTGAAACTACATGTAATGTCAGCCTAAGGATACAGACGTCTTGACCTTGACTTACATGTCCCTGGCTGCTAGAGCTGGTAGGAATATACACACGCGGTTATTGCGGTAGTACTTCACCTTACACTTACATCACAGTCCCCAGAGAAGCGTCTGATGGGGCAGCCTTACGTATTAAATCGTTTCCTGGAGGGGAGAATTCATTTGCGCTCATTTATTATCATTTGTCCTGGAGCTCGTATTTTACACTCCCAGCGTAGGGAGTGGGTGTTATTCATGGCTATGGGTCTAAGAACCAAAGGCTAATTTCAGAAAAGCTGTTCTGTTGTTTGAGGTTGATCACTTGATGTTTGTCCCAGGTGCTGGACACATGTTGCTTGCTGAAGGAGGTATGACTTGGCCTCAGATTTCAACATTTTGGTAACTACCAAACAAAAATAAAACTAAACTCAAACATGCCTATCCCTCCCCTGCAAATCCAGTGGCCGTTAGCAATATTGACTTGAACAATAAATAAACCCATACAACAATCAAATCAGAATCATATCAATGACGCATCAAATGAGTACGGTAACAGAGGGACACCGAAGTTGGACAGTCAGCATGTGCAGTGCTCTGCAAAGACAAGCAAATGGGACTTCAGTCCAGAGGAACCCACAAAGCATCTATTCTACGTGCCATGGGCCACAAAGTCCCTCCCAGCACCTCACACCGCATTTCAGAGGTGTAGCAAAGGCCAAATACCACAAACGTAACGTGCCAGAGAAAGAGAGAAGAGCGCGAAGCTGTCTCCAAGCCCCAGCAGTAGCAGGCTGTGGTTTGCACCAGTGCCCCACATGACCATCAGAAGCTGTCAGTGCCAAAGAGGAAGGTAACAAACCCCAACTGGTGGTGTCTATCTGACCAAGGAAAAACTCCCTCCTGCCCACAGATCTGACAGTCAGATTAAATGCTGGGGACATGGGGACAGCGTCACGGATACACCTTGCCACAAAACATGTCTGTTCTCCGGCCACTCACTCACCAGTGCTCCCCTAGAAGGAAGAAGCTGCAGCAGAAACCCTGATACCTCCTTCTTTTTGCAAGGCAGGAGAAACCCTTCCTGCCTCCCTTCAGAAAGTGTGGGATTATTGCCCCACAGGCATGGTGCCAACAAGCGCTGACCCAACCTCCTTTCAGATCTGCTTGGTAAGACTTGAATGCCCCTCTGCAATGAAAGGAGGAGATTTGAGAGTTACAACTTCCTTAGGGTGAAAAGCTGGGGAGCAGCCACTGGCCAGTCATTTGTGGTTCCTCATCCCAGGGTACCAGAGGGGTGTGAAATGTATATGCACCAAAGCGACACCCATGCCTCTTCCCCAGCAATTAGGGTTTGAGGTAGGGAACCTCCCCGTCCCCAAGCACCACTTCCCCACAGGTGACTCTAGACGTCCTTGCTCCACTTCCTCCTCCCACCCCCTTTCCCACAAGTAACTCGTGATCGTCCCAGACTCACCTCTACRGATGACCTGGGGCCCGACCCCTTCAGGAAATCCTGCCCACTCAACTGTGCAGGCTATAAACCCCAACCAAAGGATGCTCCAATCAAATCTACAACTGGATGCCAGTTAAATATTTCCATACTGAAACTAGATTATTATCTGATGTGTAAACCACAAACCATACATACAATTGTAAAGCTTCCATCTCAGAGGTATATTCATGTCTGGCTCTATACTCCAAAAACATGCAATTTTTTTTAAATAACAGACTTCAACAAATTGTTTTGGATAAATGGAAATTTGATAACTCTTTTGAATCACAGTTTACACAAGGTAGTATTTCAGTTTCGTCAGGACCTTAAGTAGAGCATATTGAATACAGCTCAGTGAGCAATTTCAGGAGAGCACATTGGTTTGCTCAAAGCAGGGGAGTTTTCTTAAATTCCTTCTGTCTCTGGCCTCTACAGATGCCCACACACCTTGGTGGCTGTCTGCCCAGAGCCACACCTTCACACCCAAAAAAAGGCTGGGCAATACTCCAACTAATGAAAGATCAAAACAGGGGCAAATAGGCTGTTAGGAGGTTCCTAAATTCTCCAGCTCTCAGTCTCCTGGGGGAGTACTTCTCAGCTCTGGATCTGAAATGCAGCCCGTACAGCATTTCTCGAGAACAGAATTTGAGAGAGGGCGCCTTCCTCATCCTTGGCCAAGCTCATCAGTCTACTCCTTGTTAATTATAATTTCCCAAATCCCTTTTTCCTCTCAGCATTTCAAAACCAAGTTCTTAGGGCAAATCTTGGAGGAAGGAACTTTGGTCCAAACAGCTCCAGCTTGAGACAACACTTCACTGGTGTCAGTTCTGGGAATACTTCATTTACACCAGTAGGACAAAACATAGCCAAGGCTTAAGACGCCTGAGATACCAGAAATGCCCCCTTTCTTACAAATATGATATTCATAAATAAAACTGCTTTTGGAGAAGATTGGCAAAATCTGAATTGGGTAATAGGTTTTCTGATGTCACCAATTCACAGAAAGGTCAATATTAAAAGCCCAGATGATTTAAAACAAAAACCATAGGGGCAGCTACTCATACAACTGCCATCCATCAACAAAATCAAAGTTCAAACATATGATCAGTTTCATCATTTCCAGCTTATTTTCTGCTCATCTAAAAAGAAGTGTTTTTTCTGGAACTAAGCTATAGGTCAAAGAGCTTAGCTTCTGACATCTATAGTTTGATAGAGAAGCTGCTTTTCAATATTGTCTGTATTCCCATATATGTTATTTTTCTCCCCAAGGGGCAATATTAACTCTTCCAAAGGATGATGGACAGAGGAAGGGATGTGAGTTTGCACACCTCCAGGGAATCTAACATGTTGTCTCTATCCTGGTAGCAAAAATACAGAGCAGCTTTACCCCTTCCTGGACACTTCATGAGAGTTACGTTGTGGGTAGACTAGCATCTTGTCCACTCACATCTTATCTATCTGCATTATCTTGCAAGGCAGCACAGGACCATCAGGGTGGTGCTCCAAGCCTGCACAGGGCAGTGCTCTCTTACCATTACAATGTGAGGCAGCAGCACTCAGAAAGAACAAGCTGCTTTCCTAGCAAAGGAATATACACAGTCCTTGCTCCAAAAAACATTGCTATGAAGTACCTAGCAGTTTGTTTTCCCTGAAAGTGAGCCATAAAACAACTCTTACAGCAACACATTTATATCTGGATAGCCCATTTCCAGAGCCAACCAGTCTGCAAATACAAGAAAAGGAGGCTGAGTTGGAATAAAGCTTCCCTCACCCTTTAGAAATAACAGCATGACATTTCTTTCCATCTTCCTTCCTCATTTAGCCCCCAAAAGTTTCAAAAGCCCCAGAACACCCTCTCTAACCAGGACTAAATGCTTAAGCCACTTTACCTTTTAAAGCTCATAACCCTGAAGCTTGGATGGCAAAAAGCCCCTCCTGCCCATTCAAAATACCTTTATGCCACAGCTGGAGTTGCGTGCCCTTAGTTTTCGAGGGGTTGGCTGACATGTCTCCCAGTTGCCACGCGCAGTGCTGTGCTGGGGCCCCAGGGCATGCCTGACAGCAGGACAAGACAATCGTTCTCTGAGGCAACATCACTAGTACATGTCACTGGCTGGGGACCAGGGCTGTCAGCAAAACAGCTTTTGCTTCACTCAACATTAGCCCAGTTAGGTGAAATAACGTGAGCTGAATCCCGTTTTCAAAGAAAATGATTGCACAACCCAGTGCTATCTGTGAAAACAAACAATTAAGCAAACGAAGCCAGGCAGCAAACTCAATGCAAAAATAAGTGTGCTTCATGCAGCGCCATGCCTGGCTAGCTAGCCCTGCTCTGGAGACCAGCAGTCCCATCCCTGACACTTCTGCTCCCACTCCCCCTTGCACACTGGCCCATTTCACTGTATTTCACTTGGGGAGTTTGCTTTGATCCTTTGTGGTTCTGGCATGCTCAGCCAGAGGGACTCTGCAATGGCGAATGGCTCCAGCTGCAAAGTTCTGCTGAAGCAGCATTCGCGCCTGTGATTTAGCTGGTCTTTTCTATTCAAAAGGAAGGTGGCTTTGCAGTCTTTGAAGGGAAGAGGTGACTTCCGAAACAGAAATACCTTACTCGTTCTGTACTTCAGTTCTTTCACTGATGAACACCTCTGCTGTGTGTGTGCCCATGTTCCTGTCCTGTCCAGGACTGAGGAGAGGTCTGGGCACACGAGGCTGGGCTGGGCAGAGAGTGCATGGTGAGGAAATGGAGCAGAGGCCACTAGAGGAGGTGCTGGTGGAGGGTCTGTAGCCCTTCACCCAAGGGACCATACCTAGAGGATTCCATGGGAAGAGGACAACCTGTCAGTTCAGATGTAACAGAGCACCTCTGACACACTGGAGACATTGAGAAGCCCAAAGGCTACCACCTCAGAGAACGAAGTGGTTGCCAAGGGAGTTGTCTTCTTTAATAACATCCATCCTTGAGTCTGGTGCAGACCATGTGCAGACTGGCCTCGCTGCTGGACAGCATCCTATGGTGCAGAGAGCTGAGGCTGGTGACTGGGGGCTCGTGCCAGGTTTCGGTCAAAAGCGCTTGCCTTTCATTTTGCTCTGGACTGAGCAGTGGGAATGGAGGAGCTGCATCAGCCAGCGCCGATTTCATCTGGTCAAATGTTTGGTGTACTCGGATGAGTCAAGACTCATTAAGCAGCTGCTGAGGTTGCCTGAGCCAACTGTGTTTCTCTCCAACAACGTGCACATGTGCTTCAGAGAACGGCTATCGGGTCGGCTACCTGCTCTCCCAGGTCTGCAGCTCATCCTGGCAGGGGGAGGACTGGGAGGATCATGCTGGCACTTCTCTCCTGGCAGCCCACCTGTAGGTATCTGGCCACCTGGGAGAACGAAGGTCTCTGATGGGGCCACCACTGAGGCAGGCCCCCAGTGCAGGACCAATCTCCTCACCAGACGTAGCAGAAACCAGACAAGAATCAGGACGCGGGCCATGTGGAGGTCCCTGCACGCTGCTGGACAACAGTTAGCCAGAGGCACCCCAGAACACGGCTGGAGCYGGCCAGCACAGCGACTCTGTGCCATCTTACAGAAGATGGCCTGTGCTCTGTCATTGCAGACACCTTGGAGACAGTCACCTGCTGGCAAACGGGAAAAAAATATCCAGGCTTCTCCTGTCCCAAAGGCACCAAAGCATGTCTGACTCCAAAGCACTGCAGGATTAAGAGCAAAACAACCAGTTGCGTTCCATATTTTACTCTGACTAGCACTAGTAGTGCCTAGGCTAATGTGGGAGGTGATCCCACAACAGACAGCTAGCACACATCTGCAGGCAGAATGGAGGGGGAGTGGGGTAGGAGCAGGCAGGGTGGACCTTCCAAAACACCTTCCTTTGGTAGAAACTCATTCCCTATTGGTATTCTGCGCTAGATGAAGTCTACTAACTACAGAACTGAAAATGAATTATTGATTAGTTAAGAGTCAAATGAGCATGACTCAATGTGATTTGTTATGGGCAAACAGAATAAAGTCCAAACTGCTGATGTGCAAACCTGGAGTTTTAAAAGGGCCAGTTTCCAAAGCTGAGAACAATTCAGCTTTGAGCTAAATCAGCTGGGAGAGAAACGCAAACAGAAGAAATGGAATAGTTGGGAAACTGAATATTTTTATTGGTGCTGAAATATCACAATTGAGAAAGAAGGCTGATTTGGAGGGAAAATAAAGCAGTTGCAAAAATTAAATATGTATGGATTTCTGTGTATGTAGATATGAGGAGGGAAGAGAGAAGCTGGTAGCAATAATTAATTTGACTGATAGTTTAATTGATTGCAACTGTAGAAAATTGATAGGGGGAGCAAAAGGACAGGAAGATATTTGTAGACAGTAGATTTAAGGGCAGTAAGACAGCTTTTTTTCAAGCCGAGTCAAAACAAAGGATATCATAAAACAATTCTGGTCCATTTCTACGTGGAAGTAGTTGTGAAATAATTATCCAATAATGATACAGAGAACAGATGTAGCCAACAAATAAGACTGTTGTAGACTTTGGACAGTGACGACACATATTTCCTTCCCAATAAGGACTACAGAGATTTTTAAAAATTTAACAGAAGTGTAAGAAACTTGAAAGCAGCGATTTAGAGTGAATACACAAAAAAATCCCACAAAGCATTAAAAAAAGCTGGCAGAAAAAGACTCTGAGGAGGCTTCAATAAGTTTTGGAAAAACGGGTTTCTTAGGCCTAGAAACAGGGTTGTATTGTACCAGCATTACAATGAGTATACAAAGAAGGTTGTGTGGCACTGCAGCAAGATACCTAGAGAGCTGGTGGATCCTCCGTTCCTGAGCTTTTCAATTAGTAAGAATGAATTAAGTGGGATAGCATAATTTGCATCAGTGAGCCTACATATGTAGAAAATGGATCTGGTTAGAATAATGACCACTTCTATCAGTGAGATTACAAGTTTTCTTGACAGAGGTAACAGGGTTGATGTAATTTACTTGGACTTCTTCAGTCCATTTTAGTTCATGCCATAGGAAGATACAAAATAATTATGGGCCTTATTAAATGAATTAAAAACTGGCTAACTGGTAGGTCTCAGGAAGTGATACTGTAAGTGAAGAGTCACCATTTGGCAGGCGGTGCTTTTGGCCCAGCTCCTTCAAATCCAACTCAGAAAGAGATACGAAATTATTCCTATTGAAGTCTGATGATGGCACAAAGAGGGAACTATTAAGTAATGAAGAGGATATGTCTTTGGTGCAGAACAATACAAATTGCCTGAGCTCATGCAAACACGATKCATTTTAACACAGAAATGTATGACTCGCAGCTGTGGAAGAAGGCAGGAGACCTCCTACCAAAAGGGGATTTCTACCCAAGCAAGCCAGAAATCTGGAGAGGACTTGGAGGCCATGGATGTATCTGCCAGGGTGAAATATGGTGTCAAGGGTAACAATATCCTGGGCTGCAAAACAGGAAATGTTAAACAGGAAAAGGGAGGTTGCATTAAYCCAGCCTTCAGCACCAAGGCAACTGCTGCTGGGATCACTGCATAGGCGGGGAGGAGTCGGGAGGGTGCTGAGAAGAGCCAGAGGATGACTGCAGCATTGGAAAAGATGCCATGGAGTAAAGCTGCCAGGATGCAGTCTGTTCATTGGATGAAAGAGAAGGTCATGGGTGATTTGGTCACGGCGTGTAAGAGTCTTACACTGGAGACAGCAATGCAATAACAAATGGTTCTCTTTGGTTTAGCAGTTACAAATATTAAAAGAGCCAATGGGGGGAAGTGATGCAAGGCAATCCTGGAGATTAGAAATGAGGCAAAAATACAACTGAGGAAAATTACAAGAAGCTCTGGTGGATTTTCTGAAAACTGGAAATCTTTCAGTCATTTATTTTCTAGAAAAGAACTTTGACGTTTCTCCTTAATTCAAACAGGGATGAACTCAGAAGATCCTTTGGCAGATGTTATATAGATCAGATGCAATGGTCACCACAGTCCCTTCTGCCCTATGTTTCTGAATCTGTTACAAAAGTTGATGGATTCTGTGGGTATATTTGTTGTTTGCTTTCATTGCAATAGGGATTCACACCTTCCTGCTGGTCAGTCAGTGCTGTTTCTCCGCATCAAGTAGCGATTCCCTTCCTGACAGCCTCTTTTCCTTCTTCATCTCTATAGCCAGAAGCAGCAGTCTGCTTCATTACCTTCCCTCCTGCTTTCCACAAGGTTCAAACTCTCACAGGCCACTCCTGGCTCCGCACAGCTCCATTCCTGTCCCAGTGTGCCTAAGTCTCCACGCTCCTCCAGCCCTGCTCCTACTGTTAAATCCCAAGAGATGTCTCTGGAGAAAGACCCTACAGATGCCCTGAAAGATCCCCATGTCTCTCTTTGGCTACAGAGAGCAGCTATGCAACTGCCTCAGACTTGACTCAGAGGCAAATTTTTGGGCAGCTAAAGGCAACTTTTGAGCAGGTAAGGCAACTCCCATGACGAACAACTTGCCCAGGTCATACTCCAGATTTGTGGCAGAGTGGGGAAGGGACCCAGAGCAGAATCCCATCTCCTGCACCAGCATTCAAACCCTTGGACCATGTTTGGTCGGTTGGTTGGTTTTTCCTGTAACTTTGAAGCGACTAAATTTTCGTGCTGCCCACACTCCCCCCTGCTGGTCACACTGCCRCTCGCCATCGCTGTGGACTGGCCCATTTCTGCCTCTGTTAGTTTTTCTGGCTACTTCAAATTCTGGGGGTGAGATACAGAAAAAGATCACGATGGCACCTGGTCCCGTGCCTGGAGGTATGCGGGATTAAATATCCCTCACCCATGTRTTTCGACAGGGCATGAATTTCAGCCTGGATGAGGGGAGCAATGAGGAATGCCTCTTTATTCAGCTGATGCTAGCAAGAAAATAAAGCCTGTTTAAACACAGTCACCCAAGCCAAGGAAGCCTCTGCCTGCAAATGCCACTGTAGGAAAGACTCAACAGCATCAAAGAGCTACAGAGACTATTGGGCAGGCGTGCGAACAGGAATGTCATTAACTTGAATGTTACCTCACGCTTTGCATGACTCATAGCTGGAAGTGGAAGCGCAATCCCATTACCTGCGCCCTCTGACAATACGGTCATAACCCTAGCAGAAAGAGATTGCTAAAAATTAACTCATTAGTATTGTTGTTGTTGTTGTTATTACTAAGAAGAGAGATACGGGAGTACTAACTCAAAGGAATGGTCTGTCTCCTCCTGCCAGCCACCCTCTGAAGACAGGACTTTTCTGCTGAAGATAGGGATTAAGGAGAAAAATGAGTGAAGATTTCCGTTTCCGTGATAGCTGGTAATAATTAACATGCGGCTAATGGAGGGGCACGTTAGTTGGGCTTTCCAGGGAATGTATTCTAGCTGCGAGAAGATGGAAAAATTCCAGAGTGAAATGCAACTGGCCTTGCACCTCATATTTCTTGTGCTCCCCAGATCCCATCAGGCCATTAGGAGGCCTGACCCTGAGCACGCTGAAGCTACTCTGAGCAGTTTCTTTGTGTGTTGAGGACTTTGGGGCAAGGCTGCTAAACCCCAAAGAAGAAAACCAGGATTATACTCTTGTTGGAGAGAGCTGAGGCTCAAGAATCCCATGGGATACCTCCATCTTTCTGGCATTATCCTTCTGCCAAAATAACCCTGTCATCTCCTGCCGAAGCTCCCCCTCCAACCGAACGCACTTTCTCTTTCAGAAGAAGTTGGTTCATTGGGGAAAGGCTTTGGTACAAAAGGAGTCCGATATGCCTACCAACACGACAGACCAGCGTGTGGTCTGGTCTGTGCGCTGTGCACCACCACCAAAACACTTTGAATAAAGCAATAAGGGAGCACAGACCTTGCTGTAACAGGGACAACACGGCCCCAATAGCGATAAGTTAAATTTTTAGTATATCTATCTCTGGCCTATCTGATAAGGAATCCAGCACTGATTTCCTCTKTGGTAGGACACTTCTCACACTGTTAGCCCATACAACACTACCAGTTTTCAAGCAGGGAAGCAAAGAGCAACTTCTCCCAACAACTGGGATTAGACACATTTATATACAAAGAGTAAAAAACGCCATCAGTTTGTGCTATCATTGTTTACTACTGCATATGCAACAGGAATAGCTCAAGATAGTGTAAGAAAAATAGTTGAAGTTGTACAAACATCTAGATTCTGGGGTATTTATGGGACAAGATAGCACAGTAAGGAAGGGCAGATAAGGTGGTGTAGGAAGAAAAGAAAATGAGAAATTTTGCCCAAGGCAGTTGAGAGATTGAGGAAGACAAGAATTTGAATGAGAAAGTTTTAAACATCAGATGATCTCCAAAGAACATTTGTGTTTTTCCTCTCCTTTGTAAACACAGAAGCAGCATAAACGGGGCGGGGGGGGGGAAACACACTGAAATCTTAACTCACATTAATAGCATGTAAAAAAGAAAGTCTCACTCCACACAATTTCTTGTAGCTCTGTACAGGCAAAGACTCACATGGGAAAGGGGAGTGACGGACCATTAGTAATCACAAAACCCAATCTCCTGTGATTACCATCCAACCTTTAAACAAAAAGTCTTCACAATTTGCCAACCGTAACCGTAATTCTATTGTCTTTGCTCCCAGGTCCCCCGGCTCACAGTTACAAGACCACTCATGCAGAACGCCAGGTTATAATTCTGATAGCTGGTGGAGACAAAGAGAAAGTCCACCAGGAAAAGATAAATATTGTTCTATAAAGATCACCAACCAAATCTACTCAAATTCCAGAAGATAAGAATCGTTAATAATTTCCTGCTCAAAGTGGTCAGCCCTGGCCTCTCCTGCAACCTCTTGTTCCCATGAAGATAACATTTTTGAATAATAATTCTTTTTTAAAATTACCCAAAACTAAAGCAGTTTTCCCCTGAGTAAAACTTCTGTCCCTAATTTAGCCAATGTTGGCTTTAGGCCATCACACTTCTTTCTTCTCTAGTGGGTTGTATGGTGCATTTGCAGAAATGCGGCTATATCTGAAATGCTCTTTATTTTAAGCAAAACACAGTTTCCATCCACCTCCAAAAGACATAAGTATCCCAGGAAGTAAAAGCTACCCATTCATCTTACCAGATCACAAACTCTTTCAGCTCTCCCCGGGGAAAAAAATAACAATAAGTAAATTTTGAAGTAAATGCTGTCTTTTAAGGGCTGATGAAACCCTTTGACTGCAACTATGCAGAATCACTCTCTGGAATTGTTATCTACCACTGGACTCCAGTGCATTCAGCCTCTCTCACACACTCCAATAGCTGAAAGTTTATAACCCTGGTGTTATTTCCAAGCACTTCCAAGACCGTTTTGGTTTGGTGATACATTCTCTTCCGTTAGAGAAAACATTTTGCAGGAGCTGCTCTCTGGCTCTTCTAGCTCTGAAAGATCCCCACAGCGGAGCAGCTGCAGAAGTGATTTGCCTTGTAAGAAGAACTGTAAACTGTCTGCATCCCAGGATGGGGAAAACAGGACCAACGGTTACTAGAACAGCATCATATCGTGGTCTGCAAAATATCTGTAGACATGACCAGTCCTTACGGCAGACCTGAGCTCCCTGTGCCTGCCTTGTGCTGCTTACTCTCGAAACTCCCACCCAGGGCTCTTCCCTCTGTGCTAGCCCCACAGGAGCCGTCCGGCTATGAGAGAAAACTGGTCCTGCTCACCAGAAATGCAGCATTTTCCKTATTGCCATGCACCAGAGAGAACCACTTTTGGGAGCCAGATCCAAGGGCGGGCTTGCACGGTGGGCATTGGGGGTCAGAAAGTTATCGCCTTATTTGTAAACATGAGAAAACTTCATCTGGAGTCAATAAAAACATGGTGTCCCATGGGGCCATTTTCCCGAGTCAAAAGCAATAAATTCAAAGAGCTCATCCTTACAGAGAAGGGAAATTGGCAAAGAACAGCAGCATAATAATATGTTACATTGTATATCTAGAGGCCCTTTGATCCCTGGATATTTACAAATATTAATGAGTCATGCTTCTCAAGCACCTTTTTGGAAGGTATCATTAGACCATTTTCCAGATGGGGAAACCCACGGGAGAGAGAAGTGATCCTTCCACAGCCACACAGAGCGTCTGTGACACAGCTGAAAGCAGAAACCAGATATTCTTGCTTCCAGTCCTTTGTTTTTAATTATAGCAACATTCTTCCTCTCATATTTTATGTTGTATTTTATAACAAGTCATATATGAATACCCTTATGTAGGACATTTCTTGCTGGTTTGCTTTCCACCAGTCACACTGATATTTTACTCCTTACACTAAGTGAATTTTAACTGACACCATTACAGCAGAAAACTGAGTAATAAATATACACTGCAGTCATACAGAGTGTTCCTTACACAAAATAGTAATTGCCTTTACATGCAACAACAGGACACTGAAAATTTAAGAACAGATGCATCTTTAATGTTTGAGAGGGAAATTTTAACAGAAGAAGAAAAATGCATCTACACATATAAGTGAATGTCAAATAATGTGCTGTGCTGTCTTGGTCAAGTTCAGCAACTCTGCAGGTGCAATATCTTAAGGGATCAAATTTAAAGAGACAGCATTCAGTGTCTGTTGGTTTGATGGAAGAGCAGAGGTAGAAAATGAGAGAAAGAATTGAAAAGATCATCAAGTATTCTCAAGTATGTGAGAAAACAGCTATCTATAGGCTTCTTTGTTCTGGGGGAGCTGATAAAAGAAGCAGTCTTCTTTGGTGGCACACCACCTAGCACTGCTTTTTTGCTCCTGTTGTGGATAAGCAGGACAGTCGTCACTGGATGACCTAACCCATAGCAGCTCTGCTTTCCTCTAGAACACCATAGCATTTTTTGTTTCTTTTTTCTTTTTCTTTTTTTTTTTTTTTTTTTTTTTTTTTTTTTTTTCTTTTTTTTTTTTTTTTTTTTTTTTTTTTTTTTATTTTTACAATATACAGATCCTTTGCATATAACAGCTCATGCTTTAAAGTCAGAACACTATTATAGAGTTTAAGCTAATGGGATAACTTCATTTACATACAGGGCCAGTACTTATTAGCTTATTTCTACAGACCATACCAAAACATTCAGATCCTCCTGCCTCCTCCCTCTGAAATCTATAAATTCTTCCCACCAAATCCATAGATAAGGTGGTGAGCTGGGCCTCTGCACCGATTCTGTTCCTTACTGGCCCTGAAGTGGTGTGGGAATTTGATCACTTTATCATTTTCTCCCTGATTTTCTCTTCAGCCTCTCTCTTCTCTGCTCTCACTCTTGATTTAGCTGCTTGTCCTTTCAAGAGAATGAAGTAATTGCTCTGGATTTTACCAGGGGACATTTTGCTGGTGGGATAAACCTGTCCAGATGTTGGCATTTACATCAGAGCTAGACGTCTAGACTTACTTTAACAGTCAGCAGAGAGAAACAGGCATTCTGCGGCATGGGTAATCTCATTTTAAGGTACATGTTGAAAAGCGCTCAGATGAACCAAGACCTGGAAGTGCCTATCTCTCTCCATTGGCTATAAAGATTGCCCGGAGCAGAAGCTCAAACATAAACATCAAAAGTTAGGTGAGATGAAAGTGTATGGTCCTCAAAGTGCCTAATACAAAGGCACTTCAATAGTCACCTTTGGGCTTTCGGTCTTTTGTAGTGCGTGAAGTAATATCTATGCTTGTGCTTTCCATGATGTGATCAAATAGTAATAGAAAATAAGGAAGAGGATTCTCTATGAGGGAATCACAACCCTTTTCTGCTGCCATCAGTGGAGTCAGATTGTCCTGTCTCAGCAAGAGGAAGAATGGCTCCATAGCAAACTCCATTCAAGGGAAGAGCTGCTTCTCTGGTGTCATTGAGCAGATGCCAATAAGATGCAGTCTTCCATAATGCTTGCTCATGTTTCCCGAAAGTAATGTAAGGCAAAATACTTCATCATCTCTAAATTTATATCAAGAAGGTGTATCAACTCAGTTGCCTTCATTAGCACAGTTTTCAGCTTGTCACCAGTGAGACCTCATCTTGTCTACCTCATGACAGGAAGCCATACTTAGACCCCTTTCAAATCACATCAAGAGTACTCCCAGTGATGATGCAGCCAGAGACAGTCCAGCAACCCTACATAGCAGGCTTTTAATCAAGCTTGTAATGACAAAATAATCTCATATTTAGACATCAGAGTAATTGTAATGCCAGTATTATGACAGGCAGTAGAATAAAATGCAAAAGCCTTGCCATCCCCCTCCCCAAACCAACCGTTTCTTCATGTTCTTTATACTAGAAGACAAAGACAACCACTTGTGCAGATTCCTGTTTTTTCTTTTCTTCAATAGCAGGGCTGACTGTCATTTTATCCATATTCCTTTTCAAATTTAGCTACATTTGCACAGTGTCAGCATCTCAACAAGGTTATTAAAGACACCAGTATCACCCATAACTGAAAAGCCTGGTTTGTTGTGAGGACTCTCGTTCCCCAAAAGCAATTTTTCCAAAGATGTCTGAGCAAAGAGGGAGTTTTTGTGAGCTCACTCTAAACTACCTTCCTAATCATGTGGAATTGTCTGGGAGATTTTGCACCCTGAATGTTATTCTAGTATCTGCTCTTCCAGTATTCAACACTGCTTTAATTTAGTTTGTGTCAAAGGCCAAGTGGAGTCCAAAAAGCTATTCACAATGCTAGTTGTTCTTCCTTTCACACAGTCTACTGGTAAGGAGTAATTTCCAAGCACTCCCTCTTTGCATTATGAACTAAGATTGTTTTTCTCAGTTTTCTTTTTCTTGTTCTCTAGGAACACTTATTGGCAGAAGTGTCTTTGCTTCTTAGAAGTTCATCGGCTCTCGCCATCTGTTTCTCCCATGATGTCACCGCTCTCACTTTTGCCTCATCGCTGTTTCCACAGCAATCAATCAGAATTGGATGCCTCAAATGTCTGACCTCCAGGAGGAATTAAAAAAACAGAACAGAAAGGATATGAAGAAAAAAAGGATAATGGGAATCAAAACCAGGGAAAAACAACTGCTCAAAGTCTCTGATTGCCTGTAAATATGATTCTTCCTCTAAATTTCTGTATTATGGCATCATCTTTTAAGAATGTTTTAAAGTTGACCTCTAAAGAAAAGCTGTTTGAATGTATAGACTTGAAGAAGTAGATGTTTAATAATGTTTTCATAGTGTTTTTAAAAAGAGTGTTTTCTCTTCGTTCTCATATTCAGCCTCCTATAACCTGAATATCAAGAGATGATGTGAGAACTACTGACAGTTCTTACATCATAAGAAAAAGACAATAGCATGCAGGTGTTTAAGTTGAAGGATTCATTTCTTTTTCTTAATATTGGTGCCTAATAAAAATAGGAAAATAATAATATCTTTGTTAACAATCGCTTTGTGAATTTAGACATGAGATGTGGTAGTTCTGAAACATACATCAAAATCAAGGAAGACCCAAATGCAAAAACTTTGTGGTTTCTAGCTGAGAAACAAGCAAACCATTCCCTCTTCCCATTTTTCTTTCTTGTCTTGATCACACAATGTCAACAAACAAACAAGGCCATAAACCAGATTGTATTTTGACTTGGCAGGGCACCTGCAGCATGTGCTTGCTCTTACATAAAACAGAGCTTTTTAGCTGGTTTTTACTGCTCTCTCCGGTATCAAGGTGCCCACAACATTCCAGCCAGGAGCTCTCAGCTGATTCTGGGGTTGTAACGATGCCAGAAATACCACTGCAAAAAGGAAGGCTTCCTTTCCATTCACCAGAAATAATATTTTCCACAGACCCCCAGCTTGCACAGGTTAGTGTGACCACAGGCTTCTTCCTCAGCCCCCTGTGGTGTCTATCACAATGAAAGCATTTGAAAGTGCTTTGTACACTAAACTTCCTGGAACCGACGGGAGGGCTCAGTATGGCATTTTGCAATCTGAGCATCCATCTAAGGGCYGTGTTCCTCACGAAGTCCCGGTGCTGCGTATGCTGCATATCTGCGCTAGCAATTACTGCAAAGGGGTGCAGCTGAGCCTGATCTCAACACAGCTGAAGCACAAACGCTGCCAAGAACAGAGTGTGTTCAGGGCTGTTTTAAGAAGTATGGTTCGTCTTCATACCGAGGAGCTCTCCTTGTTCTCATTGCCTCTCTTGAGTGCCAGAGTCTTTGAGGCAAGCGAGAGAGTCCTCTCCTTCCTTGCTCACAGTGAAACCTACTTGCCTCAGTTTGGAACCTCATTTAACTAGAAATTATCCCCTCTAGATGTTTGTCTGTCATCGCTGGCGGATCTGGTACATCCCAAAGCACATATCCATGTGTGTCCATCCAATAATCTCCATGAAGAACACTTGATAATGGAGACGTCTCTCATAGTATCCCCGGTTTCATCTTCAGATTGTTTCATGGGTCTTTGATTTTATCATTTCACCTCCCCAGGAGGAGATTTCTTTTCTCTACATCTCATACTTGGGAATGGAGAAGAATGAGTACAAAGCTTTTTACCTGGATTATGTGTTTGTCTCTTTAGTAGCATACCTTGCTTGGTGCATCAGGATGAAGAGGTTGTTCTGAACAGACCTCTATAGATGATTTTTTTTATTATTTTTTAGTGGAAGAGAGAGGCTGTGGTGGAACACCAAGTTTAGTGCTCGGTGTTTAGCTAGTGTAAGCAAGCCGAGCAGAGGAAAAGGAGGACTTACAGTCCCCAGAAAATGGTATTTGGGTTCATCCCAGAAAGTGAATTGATAAGATGATCGTTGTAAACATATGAAGGGATGATGGCTGCATTACTGCGTAGTCACCATACCCCCTCCACGTGGCCCTTCCCAGGAGTCCAATGTTCCCCTTGTACAGTTTCAAGCAAGACGCCCATCAGTGCCGCTGCCTTCTGCAAACATTACGTGAGTGTAACCAATCCTTTTCAGTAGTTATGGACAAACACACSACTTCTGAAGGCTGAATCAAAGAGGGCCTCAGTAATCTCCAGTTGCATCATCTGTTTCCACGTATGCATACTCAGACTCTCCTCCTCCATTTCCCTCTGTCCCTCATCCTTGGTTTCAGCTGCCCTTTCCCTCATCAGTTACTCTCCACATCTCACCTTACCTGCAATGCTCTCCATCCACCTCCCACCATTCACCCTCACATTCCCTGGTCCTACCAGACTTAAAAATTTAGGGTGCAGATTTTTCCTCATGCATGTGAACAACAGTGGGTGGAGTGGCTGCTGAAATCTTACTGGATCTGCGATATGGGCAGTGGGGTCTGTATGCACTTAAAAAGAAAACTTTGAGGGAAATCCTGAAGCCAAGCTAAGACATCAGGATTTTGCTCAAAAGGCCAATAGATATGTAGTTGAGAAGATGAACCCCTGGCACCAAACAAGATAAGCAGGGGATGTTGAAAGTGAGGCTGCTTGCCTAGAAGTCCTTCATACTAATCCTTGCCTCTGACTTTGAGGGTGACGTAGAGGGAGACTGTTAATTTGCCTCTAGATGATGAGACGGCTTCAGGAGGAGGAGCAAGGAAGACCTTTAGCATCTCGTTTCTTTGCTTCACCTAGCCTGGCGATGACCACTTCACTCACAGCTGCACTGACCCAAGTGTCTGTCTCATCAAAAGAAACCAGAGTTCAGTGTCTATTCTGGGAAATAGAGATGGCAGTGAAGGGAAGGAGAGGGCAGACCCGTTTCCATGGTTTCAAGCTCTTTCTTTCTCGACGTTGCTTCCCTCCTCTTCAGCAGTTAATTTCTCCAGTTTCGGGGCTCAGGCCCAGCCTTGCCTCCTCCCCAAGATTTCCTGCAGCACGGCAGGGTCTTTCACACCTTGGCAAGTCCTTCGCTGAAGGACATGCCAGGGAAGCGAGCAGTCTGCTCCTGCTTGTGTCGTGGCAGGCTCTGCCACATGTTGCACCCTGTCTTCTGTTGACTTTTCAGGTTGCTGTGTCTCACTGCAGCTTCCTCCTTCTCTTCAAGCTGCCTCTCACACAAATGAGACCCAGCTGCATGTCTGCCTTGGCTGCCCTGAACCATGGGGAATGCAATACTTCTGGGATAAGCCACAGCCCTCATCTCTTCTCCCTTTTTCTGCAGGGCAGGAGCCTCTTTACAGCCCCACTATTTCCCTCTCTTAGCTCCACTGAAAGGATGCCCCAGCAACCCCATCTTTTCAAGGACAGCAGCCCATCAGTCTAACTCCCTTAAAGGCTGCATCTGAATAGGTCCTGCTGGTGGCATGTGGGGTGACCTCCCGGCAGGGGCTGAGCTCACCCCCTGCAGTGCCCTCCATCCTGCCAGCCTGTGGCAAAACCTCTTGGCACTCTCCTCCCAGGCACTCCCTCGCTCTTTCCCCCAAAACCCCTTTCCCAGCAGATCCTCCTCACAGACCAGAGGCAGGCTTCCCCCCTGGAGACTCTCTAAAGGAAAAGAGCCAGCTCAGAGAGATCTTCTGTATCGCGGTGAGCCCAGGCTGAATTTTCCTGGGAACACCTCCCACCTGCTTTTTCTAGGAAGGAATGAATGTAGAGAAGCTTAGAGTTGGGCTCATGGCTACAAGTCCAAACACAAGAAAAGSAAAAGCGGGACTGGAAAGCTAGTTACCCTACCATAAAATATGAAAAGGATTAAGTTTATCTTCTTCTTAGGAAGTAGAGGAGAAGTGGGAAGTGGCAGTGTAAGGGGCCTACAGTTGAACAAGCTTTGTTTGCAGGATAAGTGTCTTTTATTCCTGGTGAGGAGAACTAAGCCGTGTTTACAAATAATGCTGACAGTCCAGCCCTGAGTGTGCTCCAAAAATGCAGCATCCCTACTCCTGGAATGCCTCAACACTGCATCCCCAGAGGCAGGGAGAAGCAATAAATCGGAGTAGCAATCCAAAACATGACACAACTTTTGAGCAATATTTTCTTGTGCCTTGTGGTACGTAGAGGGCTGCTGTCCCCACATCCCACTGGCAATTGCTCTGGTAACAAAAATATTATTGTCTGCACTGTGATGGACAATAAAGACCCCTCGGGCTCATTGTTTTAGAATTGGGATTTAGCCCAAGTATCCTTACCACGCCTCTGCCTCTAAATGCTGTGATTCAGTAACTTGGCTGTGGGCTGGAGAATCACTCCCTCCCATCTGCTGCATGGCTCAGCCCTTTAGGTGGGWCGGAGGTGATGTGAGGGCCTCAGGCTGGCCTGCAGGGGCAGGTTACACTCCTGTGGAAGATGGTGCTTCAGAGCCCTTTGGGAAGAGAATAGTTGAGAGGTGACCAGTGTGTCTCTTCGCCCTCCTGCCCAACCCATGGCTCTGCTCCTGTGGACTCTGTCCCACATCCATGAGTTCCCAGGTCCTGTGTCTTCTGAACCCTAGAGGGTACTAGAGAGCAATATTCAGCCTCCTGAGAAGCAGGCTACTTGCCTGTGGTCCTGGAGGTGTCTTYTGTGAAACTAGGAAGCAGCCCTGTGTACCTTGGATGAGACTTGGAGGCACCAGGGCCTAAGCACCTCTCTCATTCACCATCGCTCTCTGAAGAAACCCAAGCAGGCACCATTCAGTGTAGGGAACATGCAAAGCCTAGCAAG
Source organism: Oceanodroma leucorhoa (assembly GCA_030449065.1). Classification (NCBI taxonomy): domain Eukaryota; kingdom Metazoa; phylum Chordata; class Aves; order Procellariiformes; genus Oceanodroma; species Oceanodroma leucorhoa. The sequence goes on along the minus strand of JASVER010000006.1, from coordinate 9,672,663 downwards.
GGATGTACTTCCCTCTGGAGTTTCCGTCTCTGGGCCCTAGGTGATGATAAAAGAGTGTTAACATACACACCTGTCAGCACTACCCTGACTTTAATAACCAGGAATCCCTTCATTATCACCTTCTCTGCTTTACAAGACGTTGCTCAGATACTGTGGTGATGGGAACCATATAAGAACAAGACTCAAGTAGACTAGGCAACCTGTACCGCATTATTCCAGCCCTCCGAGCAGTGACTCCATGTATCCCGGCATGGAGGAGAGCGCGCAGTGTGAGCGCATACCCTGCCCTGCCTGGAATCGTAATGCAGAATGGGATCATCCTGAACCCATCCCATCTAGGCACTCATCCAAATTTTAAATGTTCTGCGAGTTCAGACACAAGAGAAACATTTCTGCCCTTTCTGCTTTGCCCTGTGATGAGAGCAGAAGAGCAGCAGAGACTGGGTGGGAAGTAAGTCAAGAGGACCCCGCCAAATGATCTCTTCGAAAATAATGACCGGTCTTGGTGACTTGTTTCTCCCTCCTGGACCATGCAGAGTGCTGATATCAGTAAAGCCCTTCTGCTTCCAGAGGAAGAAACATCTCTGATTCCTGACAAACCAGGGTGACAGATATTGGCAGTACTGTGGAGCATGCTGGCCATTTGCCAGCTTCTTGAGGTTGGCAAGTTAATTCGACTTGAACGTATAGAAGATCTGAATCAGATCTAACTGCTTACAGTTATAACTTTCTATTTTGGCAGCAAAAGCATGCAGAATTTCACAAAGCATGGGTTAAAACAAAAATATGCTTTCAGAGCAGCAGGAGAAAGAACCTAAAGAACATCCTAAAGAACTAAAGAGTGAAAAAAATGTGCCCTACTTATTTCTTAGCCCATTTTAACTTGGAACTGGCACACGTGCTGTATTGCACAGCTGAGCCTGTCCTGGAATCTCTTTTTGGACATCACTTCTTAAAGGTAAGATTTTCTTGTTCACAACTTCCTTCCTAGCCTTGCGGAGCCATATTTCAGTGATCCCTGAAGTTGTTCCCAGGGCTCAAAGACAGACAGAAGTGCAATATTAGGAAGAGGCGTCTCATCTGATAGCACTTCATGCCATTCCTTCATCCCTTCTGGGTCTGAGCTTCTCCTTTCCACCAGCTGCAGGTCTTAGTCTCCTCTTCTTGACCATGGCCTCCACTGCTCAAACCTCTCCTGGCTGTTCTCCCTGCACAGCTATGGACTCTTCCGTATTTCATGCTAACAGCAAATTTGATCTGACATGACTTGCACCAATGGCCTGTTTAAAAGAAATAAATGAAAGCACAGGTTGGGGTGGGATGATTAGTTGTTTGTGGGGTAGCTGATTAAAAAGCTTTTAGAAACAACTTGGAACAAAATTTTCACCAAGAAGGAAGGACAGGTCTCCTGACTGAAGCCAGGAGAGGTCTCCTTTCTGTTAGTTAAATTAATGATTCAGAAGTTCTAAGTGGTCTAATTTGTTACTGGTTTTGCTGTTCAGATGAATTGGATAAATAAGATGTCCCCAAATACGTTCACAAACCATTTCAAAGGATGCCAGACAAACCCAAGCCCTCTTATGGTCCTGCATGTCTATCAGTCAACAGGCACTGACAATGATGCACAGTGGGGTCCTTTGCAAAACCTCATTCCCATCTTAGAAAACTAACAAAGAATTCAGCTTCAAGGTGGAAAAGGATCTGCAGACAAGGTGATCTTTTTGTGTCCCTGAACAGCTCTAAACAGTTCAGCAAAGCAGTCTTGATGTTCCCTGTGCCTTTCAGCATAACTATTACTGTCACCTTGGCRTTGCCTGAGAGTTTGAAAGAAAAATGAGAAGTCATTTTTGAAAAAGCCACAGTGGTTTTCTTGTCATCTTGCAAGCAAGAAAAGAAATAACTCATTCTTTGGCCTTAAAATTTGAAAATTTAATACAAAGGACAATTTAAGTGCCTGTAAAAAGCCAGATCGCAATGTGCCTTGCCATCTTCAGGTACTTCATTCTTTCCTCATTATAAATGTCTTTTTAGTTTCAGAAGCACAACAAATTCTACCAAAAATCTGGGATGCTCCAGACAATCATTGACCATGCTACTTACCTACAAAAAGTATAAGACTGCCATGATCAGCTCTCTGCTATCTGACAGACCTCATTGTATGAGCAACCATTGAGGATTTACTGTTTCTCACATACATTCGCCTGAAGTACCTGTTTGTGGTCACCTGGATGAATTTTGTTTGCATCCACACAGCTCAAGGGAGGCCCTACCAGGAAGTGGTCTAAACCCCAGCAAGCTCCCCGAGCCCTGCTCCATGCAGCCATCCCCACCCATAGGTGCAGAGCACCTGCAGGACAGCACACACGTGGCCACACACAGAACACCCCACAGTCACTGAAACCACATCACGGGCATGAGGAAAACCAGGTGGACAGCAGACAAGCTTGCTCRTAAATGCAGGCTCAGGCACAGAAAGAAATCCAAAGGACACATTCCTTATGAAACCATGGAAGAGGCAGCAGCTACCTTGACAGCAGTAATCAAAGCCCAGGTTTCCAGCAGGCTTTTAAAACTGTCAGATGTCCTGCACTAGCCCAGAGATGAAGGCACATTCAGAAGCTATTTATTACACTTCAGGTTCTGTTTTCACTCCATAAAGAAAATAAATGTTTTGGCCATGAACACAGCCAGTTGTTTGGCTTTTGCTATGCATACGCAGGGAAACTTTCTAGTAACATCTTGCACTGTCATCAAATACCATGAATTTGTTCCTTTCCACTGAGCTAGGCTCAGGCTTGAATTCTCAATTCATAGACTTTGAACTTGACTTAGGGTAACATTGTTTTAGCTGAGGTTCACAGCCTCTTAAGGCCATAGAGGGACAGCCAGAACATCTCGTCTGACCTCCTGCTGCCCCTAGGCCACAGACTTCAGCAATTCAAGAGCTATACTTGTTTTCAGCAAATCTCTGCTAGCAGTGCCAGGAAGATCCCCAAGATTTTTGTTTTGTAGTGAAGAGAAGGTAAGATATTTATAAGGTGTTTTTTCTAATGCAGCTTTGACAGAAGGAGCCACACAAAGACAGAAGTATGGTAAATTCCATCACTTCAGTCCTTACACCCCATCTGGCTGAGGACTGACCAGACCATTTCCAGTTGTTCTCCTGGGTCTCAATACAGGGCTCAGGATGAGGCCTCTCAAGCCAGCGATTCTGCCATTTCTCATGCACTGTCACGGGAGCACTTCCCGGCCTCTCGCCCCCACTCTCTCCACCCCATCCTTCCCTACTGGTGAACCCACGAGCAAAAATGACAACTGAGAAAACATTATTTCTGAAGGCCGGTTATCCACCCCTAATAAAAAAGGCTGAGATCTCTGTGTAATTGCAACTAAGAAGCTGAGTTGTAAAAAATGAGCTCATTCATAAAGAGAAACAAAGGGGGAAGCTGTATGCAAGGAACAATTCACAGAGCACAGCTCCATCAGCTCTGGCCCTTCAAACCCTCCATGGACCTTTGCTTTGGTACCCATTTACACAGGCTGTTCCCAGGAAACCTACATGGGAGAACGGAGAGAAAGGTGAGACGATCTTCTCTGCTCACAGGCATGAAACAGAAACTACGTGAAGATTTATGAGATACTTTTCTCTTGCTTTCACCATCTTCAGAGATTCATACAATCTGTCTAGCTAGTATGAGTGCTTATGGCCAAATTCCTGTGGGAAAAATTCTTGCTGAGTCAAGCTGGTGGAAAAATAGAAATTCTGCTTTGTGGGAAATTCCAGGACCTCTGTTTTCTTCCTAAATTAATCGGAAAAGTTAGAAACCAAAACTTTCTGCAGAATGACATTTCCAAGTATTTTTCTTGAATATTTGGAAGAAAAGATAGGCCTGTCTGAGTTTTACAAGCCACAGCTCTGGGAGATGTGTGCCAACTACAAAACCTTTTGGATGTTTCTGTGCTGCAATTCCAAAAGCCACACCACGCTGCAGTAAACAAGTGCAGCATCAGAGACAGTGCTCCCAGCAGCATCAGATTGCCCTGCAGAAAACACAGTGTCTGTGCAGGCAACGTCTGTGACCTTCCCCTAGAAGACACACCAGGTTGGAAGGAGATTCCCTTCCTCTCTTCTGACATCTGTGCAAGGTGAAAGTATGTTTACATTGTGAGTACTTTCTCCTTCCACTGTCATTACCTCTCCCAGACACTGTGTGTGTTCCAGTGACGTGCAAAGGAAGTTACAGCTGACATAGGACAGGGACAGGCTTTTAAGATGTTCCCCAGAGCCTTGAAACAAAGGCTATTACAAGGAACTGTCTGTGCTTCTTCCAGTGCGGAGAGTGCATGCACACCCACATGGCAGCTCCTGAAGCCTGAATTGTGCAATCCTGCGCAGCACCAGCGAGGCTTCRAGCAAATAGACTCGTATAGCACGCGCTGACCTGAGCTCATGAGGCTGAGTAAGGGTGACTTCAACCCTGCATCCTTTCTCTGCATCAAGAAAAGGGAGTAATGGTCAGCGGCAGGTGGCTTCATGAGGTGGTGCTCAGAGGATGGACCGTTTCCAGCATAGTAGCACGTGGGACTGCAGCCTCCAAAGCCCATGCTGGAACTGGGGTGGGAAGAGGGACAGGAATAGACCAAGGTCTGATGCCGCTCCTCTCTGCCAGAGCTGCACAGGCTTTCCCTAAGTCAAGCCAGAATCAAGCAGAGATTTCATTAAATAAGGCAGTCCCAGGACAAGGTTTCTCCAAGTGCCCAGGCACCACAGACAAAAGATGGTTTAATAGAAGCAGGATAAAAGAATTGTTCTGTAAAATCCAACCAGCACCTCCTGCTTCCAGACTGCTCTGTGGCATGTTTGTAACAGCAGCATGCCGGGGAGACTGCAAACGCAGGCATTAAGAGTTACACTATGTAGTGCCGGAGAACTTTAGTTGGTTTAGGCAGTGAATTTTCCGAGGACTGACTGGAGCACAAAGGAAGTGGTGTGTGGGGGCTCTTCACTGGCAGGCAGAAACAAAAAGCATAACAAATCACTGCAAACCCCTAATGAGAATCAGAGGACAGAAGGGCTGCAAGGCATATACATGGAGCACACAAAAACCAAGAAGCAGAGCCTAGGAAACCAAGTAGCTGGATTATTTCTTCCTGAGTTGGAGCATAAAGTTCCTGTTTTGAAAAGGTGCTGTATCTTTCATACAGCCCATGCACCAGGAGAGCAACCTGGGGGCCTCTTCAGCAGGCTATAAGAGGAAATAACACAGCTACAAGAAGGGATTTCAAGTTGCAGATATTGCTGTCAAGGTGCTGCAGGGTTACAAACACCAGCCCTGATTCTGCTATGTGTTTCTCACAGGTGCCTTCTCCTGCTCCACCTCCAGATGTGGTTAACTCAGATGTCCACTCACAAATTGCTCCTTGCAGGACCAGGGCCAGAGTTGTACAAGCAAATTCATTTTTGGGGAGTGACTTTCAGTGAGGCTTAAAAGGTCTGGAAGAGAAGAGGTGTGAAACTTCCTAAAAGCTTCATCATTCTCACTAATTCCCCCAGATAGGAGAATCAAAGGCCAAGTGACTTATCACATCCCTCCTCCTTCCTTATTCCCAGGTCAGGAAACAGCAACAGCAGCATGCCACAGTGGTGAGAGTGACCTGTGGTTGCAAGGTTACAGGGAGTAGTGAATATCCAGGAAACTTTCACAGAACCATTGCTAAGGTGTTTCTAGTGGCAATATCCCACCAAAACTGAAATCAAGCAGTAGAAAGAGAATAAAAGGGTGAGGAGGAATATACTAGAGTGACAGTCATGTGGTGCAAAGGGCTAACAGTAGCCTAATCTGACATTTTAGCTCCCTTTAAATACATGGGGAATGGTTTGGGCATAAGTGAGATTCCAGCAGACTCCAGCCTGCTGTTACTTTCTCTGCATAGGAGTGAATTCCCACCAACACCAACACCCAAAAAATAGGCCGTTATAAAAAAATTCCCTAGCTCCACTACCAAACCCTACAGGGGAGGAGAAATTAAAAATAACAGTGTAYTGTGAGACTTTCCCCAGTTCTCCTACAGCAAGAGCCAGCCTTTAGGATGAGCAGGGTTTACGCCAGCAAGTGTTCATCCGCATGGTGGAGTTAACTCGCGGTTTACAGTCCAGTCCCCCTCTCCAGTTAGCTGACTTTGCAGAAAAGCAGCTGTGCCTCGCTAGCTCCTCTCCGTGCTTTTGGGGGCTTATCCCACAGCCCAAGTGCTGTGCAGGAAACGGCATGGCTCTACAAACCCTTTCCCAGAGAACTGGGAGGAGAGACGTCTGTCTGACCCAGGGTAAGGGGGGGATTATAGGAAGGCCCTGGAGGACTTAGCAGCACGGGAGAGGGGCTAGCCTGCACCCGCATTGCAGAGCAGTTATGTCAGCAGCCTTGGGGTTGTACTCTAGCCCATCTCCTTGGCGGGCCAGACAGCTCAAGTTGAAAAGCATCTCTGATTTATAGGGATGTGGGTGTGGATAAGACACAAGTTACCAGCAACACTGGAGTTATAATCTTATTAACTCTGCAGTGAACACCCACCCTAAAACAGGGAGGCCAGGGAGGCAGGGTGACTCCAAAAGAGAAACAGGACAGCCAGGCTTGTAGTTCTGGTCCAGTTGTCGCCTTCCCACTCTCATTCCCTTCATCCCACACACCCAGCAGTCCTGGTTCCACCTGCACAAGGTGGGGGCAGGACGTGGCTTTCCTTTCAGACTCCAGTACACAGGATTTCAGCAGCAGGACCCCCTCCCCCTGTCCATATTGCAGCCACTCATCCCTCCTCCGCCTCCACCCCAAGACCCCGCAGCTGGGCCCAGAGCACGCAGCCAGAAATGGGAGCTGTCAGCGCAATCACTGAGGGTTTCACAACCTCCTATTACTGCAGCTTTACGGTTTATTTGCTCTGTGTGCCAACACATGTGGACGCATGCTCTGTTTCTGTGGATATACGTGCACCTATGTGTCATGCTACCCATCTCCTAAAGCACAGGGGAATGTCAAGCCTGTGAAAAGGTGATGTCCATGGTTTGGCAGCTACACGTTTTGTGGTCAGTCTGYGTATCAGATGGGCATGGGAAATTCCTGCTGGACTCTGGCAACAAGTTTCTCCCTTGGCTAATTTTTAATGGCAAAGATTTTGTAATCACCATCCGAGCCTGAGGAGCAGAAATTCCTGAGGGGTAATTGGCTTTGTCGGTCTGTTGGGCGCACTCAGCCTTGATCTCTTCAATTACTGTACGCATGTACCTACTCTCACACTGACACGCCGGTGAGGACAAGCCTGCCGGCTCCATGGATGGGTGCGTGTCTTCAAGCAGCGCAACCGCCGTGGTAGCTAATGCAGCGCACGAGACATGGGGCAAGGACAGCAAGCAACACCAGTCTCAGCTTGGTGACAGCCACTTCACGAGAAAGATCACAGAGGAGACACGACCTGTGGGGACAGGGGGACAAATTAAGTGGGCCACCGGTTGCTTCTCTTCTACCACTTGACTCAGATTGCTGACCACAAACTTCTCCACCTGCCACCACACAGGGCACCTCATTCTCATTGCCAGCAATTGAGAATTCTCAATGAATTCTCAAATTGCTCAAAATGAGGAATTCTTCACATGGAAAACTGGTCAGCCACTGTAGCAAACCCTCCCAATGGAGACTCAGCTTCCACTGGCAAAAAGTCTGCACATGCCAGGGTGGCTTATCCCAGATGAATTTGCTGCCAGCAGAGCAGCACATCCTCTTAAAACTCTTGCCAGCATAGCTTTATTGATGGGAGGGACAGGATGACTTTTCCTTTCCTTAATTAATGGGGTTATGCAGGCAAAAAATTATTGGGAATGGACCAGGCTGATGACCCCTTAATGCTGCCTCATCAGCACACAGCATTTAAAGGATGTGTATGACACTGAAGCATGCTTTGAAACCTCTCTGTGGGGCCCAAGAGAGCTACAGGCACAAATCTTCAGGCCCAACATCTGTTATATCACATTACACACTGGGGTCTCGGGCACAACAAATGAGGTCAGGATACGCGTGCACCATCCTCCTCACGCACCCCAAGCCTTCATCATTGTCTGACCAGCACGTCCCTCCACACCATCTCCCGTCTGCTTCTTTCCCACTCRTCTCCCACCTGTCCCACGTGCTGCTCCCATCCCACTCCGTCCTCCTCACCTCCTCCCCATGGCAAACTCTTTGCTACTGCCTTTCCCTCTCTAGCCCTCAGGTCTGCTGCCCTTTCCCGGCTCACCCTCAGAGCTGCTGACCCTCCGCCAGCAGCCAGCGGGTTGCTCCCTGGCTCCGCCATCCCTGGAGTTCACTGCAGGCAGCTTTCACTCCCTCATCTCCTCTAATTGCGGTCAGCACCCCCCGGGCTGGGGGAACTCATAAATACCACGGCCTTGTGAGGGAGTCTTCCAGCCAGTAATTGACTAAACTTTCCAGATGCGCTTCCAGCAAGAAATTAAAAAGCAATGTGACCCTTGTCAAGGGCACAGGCACCCCCCGCAACGCAAACACCCTCTCCCAGGAAAGCCCCGTCCCCTCAGAGATGGGGCTGGCGGGGCCGGCAGGAGCCATGGCGGCAGGAGGCGCCGGAGGGGGGGGCCATAAATCAGGCCTCTCCCGGCCCCCGCTCCCCCCCAGACCCTTATCAGCACCGCTCGGCATGGTGGGCGCTACAGGAGGGATGTGAGCAGGGCAGGCGCTGCCGCCGGTGGAGATAAGGGCCCCACCGGGGCAGGCCCTGCTCCCCCAGGAGCCTCCAGACCCTGCAGGCACACGGGCCTGGCCGGCGGCCGCCCACCCTGCACCTCTGGGGCAGTGGGCCTGGCACGGAGGTCCCCTCCTCCGCCCTGCTCCCAGCCCCAGCTCCTGACAGCGCCGGGGCCTGCAGCCTAATGCCTGGCTCTTCTCTCTGCTGTCGCAGCCTGCCGCTCAGCAGGCCGGGTGCCTTACCCGGGCAGGATGTCACATCCCCGTCCCCTCTCCCCTTTGTCACACGAGAAACAACCTCAGGGCTTAATGAAAAATAAACAAGTCAGGAGCTTGACACTCAGGGAGCGAAACGGCAGCATTGACAAATGGGCTGACGGCGTCCACCTCTGGCAAGGCATCCCCTTCCCCGGCCTTGGCCTGTGGGAGCCGCACCGCGTCCCAGAGGGCCTGTCTTGCTGGGGCCATCCCGGCTGCAAAACCCTTTCCCGCAGCACCCAAGCAACGCCATCGCTTTTGAAACAAGCTTCTGCTCTCTCCAGCAACGCTGTGATGGGAGAGGAGCGTAGCAGAGTCTCCYTCCCGCTGGAGGCCTGACTCTCAGCTCAGGCTCCAAAAAACGTGGCACCACCCAGCAGAGCTGCCGCCTCGCTGGGCTCTGCAAGAGGCCAAGGAATTGGGACAGCATGGGGTGCAGGGCAGAGAGGTGGGGGCAGAGCCCAGGCGGGGAAGAGCAAGGGAAGGCAGAGGTCCCCAGCAAGGCTGCCTGCGACCAGTGGGGTCTGGAGCCCTCGAGGCCGGGGCCATGGGACCGGAGGAGGCTTTGGAAGGGAAACGTGCCCTTTGTGTGCCGGGCTCCCGCGCCCCCTCGCTCCCCCGGCGCAACGACCGCCAGGGCAGAAATGATGGCCTCCAGCTGTAGGGCTTGCAGGCAGGGGAGGGGGATCCAGTCTGAGGCGAGGGCGTCCTCGAGCACTGGTGTGGGTTGGAGAGGCAAAACCATGTGTGCTGCGGCTCACTCCTGGCCGGCCATGGTTGGTGGATGGGAAGCAGAGGCCAGGGCCGGTGCAGGGAGAGCAGCAGAGTGGTCCCTGCGGGGCAGGATGGGGCTCTCTGGACAGGGCACGGAGGGAAGTGCCTGGGGAGTGCCAGTGACTCACAGCATCATGGGCAGGCACAGATAAGTGGTTGAAAGGTCTCTTGCCCTGCTAATCCTGCTTCCCTCCRATAGCTTTAAATCCATCACTTAAAAATTCAGTGTTTCTCTGTTGGAGAGCTGGGTGGCCTACAGGATGAATGGAGCTCTTCACCCCTGGGGCAGCTGGGACACTCCAGAAAACAAGGCCAGAAAGGTGCTGGCATGTTAGCACGTAGCTGGGTTGTAATTTACACGCATACGCCATATGCTTACTCCCATTAGCATCTCGGCTTGGAAAGCACCCAGTCTTCTTTCACCCCTGAAGGAATCGGCCTCATTAGAAAGCACTCGGAGGCCTGCGTGGCTATATTTGCCTGCAAAGTAGAGGCAGCTACGCCGAGACCAAAGGCAAGCCTTGCACATCAGGCTCGCTCCCCTTTGATTGAGTTAGAAAGATGGCACTTTTCATGGTGGGCAATCTCAAGTTGGCCGTTTTCCCTGAGGGGACACAGCACACAAAGACATCCCTGCTGCAATTTCAGTGACCTCAGGTGGCATGCAATAGGGATCATTTGGGTTTGCATATTTAAAATAACACCTATGAGAGATTGCCCAAGGGTCCAGTAAAGATCAATTAGCTGGTAGGAGAGAAGTCTTTAACTGCATGGCTAGTCCACATAAGCCAGGACCTTGGGGGCACTTAAAATGGGATTGAGTCCATGCTCAAGTATGGTTTTATTACTGTCACTAGCACCATTCACACTGAGTGCGACAAATACTGTCCCCCTCCTGCACTCCTCTAGGAAAGATGCAACCATTTCAGAAGCCCCAAATAAGCCACAGAGGTAGGTGAGGTCCTCAAGGGTCAGACCAGCACTCCCAGCTACACGCAAGGGCTTTGCCTTCAGGTGGACTTGTCTCCAAGCAGCTTACCCACTCTCCCACCGCTCTGGAAGCCACAGCCCCACACCGTCCCCTCCTGTCCTTTTCCACCGTGTTTCTATCACCTCCACTTAATGAGTTCTGTAAAGCCAGCTCCCTGCAGGCAGGCCCAGTGCAGGGTCCCAGATGGAGGGCTGGGGGGAGGAGGGGTGCTGAGTCTGTATATTCTTCCAGATCTCCCCCCTGCRCACTCCTCCACGCAGAAATATCCCTTCTCCTATCAGCGGTTTTGGAGTTGACGTCCTTTGTGACGTGGGTAATGTCCCGCAGGGGCAACAAGGAATGATCTCCCCCCCACCAGAATCCCGGACCCTGCCTGCCCCAGCTGGGGAGACCCTGCACTCACCCCATCACTGGCGCTCGTGGGACACTGCTGGGTCACGTTGACTCACTGAAGGTCGGGCCTGGTGACATGGTGGAGCAGCACTGATTTAGACCCACCCAGAGAGCTGCCCTTTGAAATTCCGCTCCCCTGCTTGCAGCAGCCAGCATTTTCCTTCCTTCAGGCTGTTAAAAGGCCATTCTGACGAAAGCCCTTGCATGCCCTCTTGACCAGCATTTCCAAGCACTGAAACCAGGACTGCAAGTGTTGAAAGCACTGAAGCTCRAGCCCACACTCCCTGACTGGTGCCTCCATCGTGTTGTTACAAGGAGGACTTGGATCACATACAGGAGCAATGKACTGCCTGCAGTAGTTGCTCCAGGCAAGGAGCAAGACTCTCAAGGAACGGCCTCAAAGGCAGCCTCACCGTATACCTATGTGAAAAGGTGTTTCCAGAGACCCCATCTCATTCCCTGTCCTGATTTGACCACACGGGAACCTTTCCAGTAGAAAGAAGTGTGACCAGGCACTGCGGGGCCAGGACAAAGGGAATTCACATAGTGAATGCCTAAAGCGAGGTGCTGAAATCCTGTCATGCCTTGGTGCATAGGGTCAGAGCTCTCTGACTAGCTGAAGAGTTAAATTCCCTCATCAGTGCCAAGCTATGCCCTCAAGTCAAATGCAACCTCCACCACAGTGAGAGAAGCAGCCTCTGCCCCTCTCTGGCTTCCTTCCTTCC